>JAHZMZ010001860.1:0-14568 GCA_027743805.1 Lepidocyrtoides sp. E14
CTCTGTTGTAGTTAGTATACAAGTGGAAATGTTTCCAGTTTGAATCATTATGAAATGATAATGAAGGAAACGTACTTCTAGCACAAAAGTTATGCCGTTGTTGCTATCATAGTAGAAATGATGTTCTCAAGTACAACAACAGTCATTCTTTCAGCCTAACTTTTGGATAGTTTGCCATCATAAGTAATGTGTACATAATAAAAGTTGTATTATTGAATGGTTTTTCAAAGGTACAGCCGGATAAAGTAATTTTTATGTGCAGTAGTGCGCTCACGTTGTTGTTACGTGTGTCCTACACAAGATGAAAGGAAATGGGATGCATGCTTGCACTGACTGTCTTCTTTTCGTGTTCCTCCATTTCATCACCAAACTTAGGTACACATTTACTCAGAGACTAGCTGTCTGTGTCACGAAAGTGAGTGACATTCAGGTGGCAGTTTCACACGACATGGTATTACACAAAATCTCCCGAGGGATAAATGTTTTACTCGTCATCAAGCACGCAAAAATGTACATTCTTTTATATACACTGAAATATAGTACAACCACAAACATGCATGTTGATCGAGTGCATGTAAGTGTGTGTGAGTGTACTGCCTAAAATGATGTTTGTTCTTCTGTATCTCTGTATCATGAATACTTCACTAAAAACCACCACTCGCTCATTCGAAAGTTCACGCCTTTGTGGTTCTTTTTGCACTTGTAACATCATCATGTAAATATTATAAAACTTTTGAATATTATACAGCATCCTTGCGCTCTGTCAAAGTTGAAATGTATTTTCACACAGACAAGAGAAAATGTGTAGTACATGACGTCTCATATTATATATCATACATTTACCCCTCATGATGATGAATAGTACAAGCATCTTTTTCAAACTGTTAATAAATTAAAAGGCAGAATTGAAAATGCATACGTAGGTATATAGGAGGATACAGAATAAAATTATTTTCTATTACATCCGTGTAGAGCAAAGCGCTATTTTCATTTAATCTTAACTCAATTAAAAACCACAAACAGCAAGTCGTTAGAATGGAAACTTGAGTAAACAAAGGCCCAAAACTGATGGCATGCATAGATGATAGAACCACAAACCATAATCAATTAAATGCAAAAGAGTCGACAAAATACTAAAAGTCTATATTCAAACAGCTGCACAAGCGTGTCACTTTGAAACCATTTAACTACCTATATGTGCGGTCCATTTTATATTACATAATACTCAGATAGGACTTTCATAACGCATTATTAGCAATATTGTACAACTTGTGTAGATCTAGAATATTTTTCTTCTATTTGTCTATTTTCGTTTCTGGGCGAGGACGTCCTTCCATGAAAGGAACGTTCGATTGTTTTCGTTTGACACTGACAACGACAAAGGATAAAAAAATCTTTAGGTGAAAACATCTACTAGCTGTTCTATTTTTAAAGCCTATACAGACTACACATCACCATATGAATATGCGTGTGGTGAAAGTACATGCTCATTCTGCGTGCCACAAATACTACCACGAAACAAGCGTCGAGTTGTTGAGGCTTGAGATCCAGTGTAAGTAAATTGTATATGTGTAATATAATATGTACACCTCTGAGAACCTTTTTTGAGAGGCGTACTTCACATTCGGCTTCTTTTTTTCTTGAAGGCCGACGACAAAGCTCTTTTTTCGCTTTGCCTGTCCTTCAATCCAACACTATCCCCTCCTCACTTGGTTTTCTTTGCCTGTCTATCTTTTCTCTGCCGGAAGGCACTTCTACACTATAATACGTCATCGTATTACAGAGCACGCATGGTATTATTGTTGTTACTTACTAACCTCTCACTATAAACAAGCATGATATAATACAGCATCAAACTATCCGGATTCCAGAGAGTATTCCAGAAAGAAAGAAAGACGCTTTTGAGCAATGTACAAACCAGATATCTTTCAACCTCCGCTTTTTTTCCTCATCACATTCTCACTCTTACTTTCTCAACTTGCCATTTATTACCTACTTTACGTCTCGCTATGTAGGAAAAAAAGTAGGTATTAAGTACGCCTCTCTCGCTCTTAACATCCTCATTCTAACCTGACGGCCTTAAGAAGTGTGAGATTCCCAAGTCTCAAGCCTAATACATCATTTCGTAGAAAATACCATAATAATGTACAACATTTTTAGTGAAATAAAGTGGCAGTTGTACTAGGAAGGAAATGAACACGATACATTATTTTCCCAAAAGAGGCTGAAAAAATTTCTACTTTTTGGTGAAATGGCAAATGTGTAACAGAAGTAATGGAGCCAACTTGGTGTGCTTCCATGAGACATTTTCTGATTTCACTAATGTCTCGTATTCTATTAAACTTCGCTTCATCTTGTTTTTTTCACATACGCTCAAGTGATTGAAAACTTTGTACCTTTTGTCAAATGTGAAATATCCTACTTGTTACAAATTCCTCAATGGATTTGACAATGTTAACGAACTTTCCACTTTTCCAAGTAGCATTCCATTAGTGTGTCGGTCTGTAATTGAAGCATATGATTCAAGTAAAATTATATACACCTTTCATGTTCCTTTTTTTGATTTCCACGAAGTTTGACACAGGTGACATTTATACCT
Organism: Lepidocyrtoides sp. E14; assembly: GCA_027743805.1. NCBI lineage: Eukaryota > Metazoa > Arthropoda > Collembola > Entomobryomorpha > Entomobryidae > Lepidocyrtoides > Lepidocyrtoides sp. E14. The sequence goes on from JAHZMZ010001860.1 coordinate 2,600, forward strand.
TGACAAGTTAAAACGTTTCACTTATTATGTATCTCGAGCGCCTTTTAATCTAAAGTTTTCATAATAATGTACAGTTTGTTTTACAGGAAAGAAAATGTAATTAATAATTAAGTGTTTTCGGTAAATGTACTGTCCCATGTATCCTGCAGGAAATGTAGTGTCGCGTATTACAGAGCTTTCTTCGTATGAATCTCTCAATAATAGTATTAACTTAAAACGTTATATACTTAAAAGATCAATGGTTTTAAACGAATACTATAATGTATGCTTTTGCACTGGGATAAGGCCCTTGACATACCCTTTTATCCATCTCAAGATATCATTGGTACATCATAAGAATCCCTCAAACTAGAAAACATATAGACCGAAAAACATACCTAAGAGCAAGTTATATTTGGCTACCAACACGCCAACACGTAACCCGTATCCACATCACATAATCATCATTCCATTTCTCGTTCTACAGTCCGACTTGTCTCCTAATACCGAATTCCAATCCCATAACTCATGTTTGCCAGTAAAGTAGAAGAAGAAGTAGTAGTGGCTGAGCTGCCGAAATATAAGCTGCGTGTAATACCCTCGATGGGTTACTCAAGTCAACCCTAAATAGCTGTTGTAGTAGTAGCAGTAGGACAGAACTGCTGGTATCAAAGAATGATGTGGAAAGAAGAAAAAAGTATAGAAGTTTGAGGAAAAGTGATCAAAGGCTTTACTTCTTCTTTGCCGTTTCGTAACGGAAGCCATTTCACGCCAATGTATGATGTGCACGCATCATGAATGTCTATGGAAAGAACGTGAACACGTTTCGTTTTCGTTGTTACCTACTTTACATTACCGAAGAAGTTGGTCAGGTTATTTTAATGCTCACCATTCAGCTCCAACTCCAAAACTATCGCCTTTTAAAAGCTTCCTTCTCTCCCTCTCTCTCTCTCTCTTCTGGCTTTCCTTTCTTTCAACGACAACTACTTAAATCGTTTTGAAAACATTCCCAATTCTATTGAATCCTTTTTATCTTAGTATTGCTATATAAATACATGCGTTGTAGTGGAGTGGTGAAAGTGAAACATGTATTCCGAATAGAAAAGCAATTGGAATATATTTGATGATGTGATGATGATGATGATCACGACTGGCAAAAAGGGATTCTTCTTTTTTTCAAATCTTCATTTCTCTCACAAAGCCAAAGTCACAGGAGTGTAGACTAGATTATAACGGACTGAGAAAAAGAAAGTTTCAGTAACTTTTCATGTGAGCTGTTCTGTACATAAGTAATCATTTTAGTGCATAGATATGTCCGAATTCTTGTACAGTTGGTGGTTGTAGAAGAAAATGGAGGAACATCAAGAAAAAATGTAGAATCTTTTAAATATTCATTCATCTTTCAAAGCAAACGTCTTTAAATTTTTTTGGATATCTGCAGTGATGTTTCATGCGCAAAGCTTACCAAAAAATGGCAGAAACAGGATAGACAACTGACAAAAGACACATGCGTCTATTTGCTTGAAATTTGTCTATTATAGGTATCAAAAACGAGAACATCCATAATTTTCAGTACAGACTGATGTTAATGATATAGTTCAGAAATGTAGAAATGATACCAATCAACCGCCAGGTGCCCGTCGTAATATAAAGTTGACAATTAAGTGAAATGGTAAAGGTTAAACTATGAAATATTGTAGTTTTCCGCTTGACTCATTTTGGAATTAAATCAATAACCACCCATTTGCTGTGTTTCCTGTTCTCACGTACAGGTTCTTTACGTAAAATACAAAAGAGCAAATGTTATGGGGGTCTGACAAGGTTATAGAAAACATGGTTGAATTTATCTTTTCCGCAAACCCAAACCATAACAATTTTATTTATGCAGCTCCAATTTAATCCACTGTTTTCAGGTTTATATGATGGGTTTATTTTGAGAACTGTACAGAATGACAGAGTGGAATTTTTACATTGAGCAATACGACAAGAGTCAACCTTCTACTGACAGACCATAAGATTATGGAGTGCCTCAAAAACCCTGTTAATAAAATTACATTTACCTACTTATGTACGTCATGAAATGTATGAGTTTAACGAGTTGATCGGTTAAACTGCACCAAACACCACTACTATAAAAAATGCTCGATAGAGGAAAATTATGCGATTATAATTTCAAACAAACTCAGGAAATCTTGGTGATAAAATAACGTGGAACATTTTGTTTAAAATTTATGAGTTGAACCTGTAATTTACCAAAGACTACTAGATTTGTCTATGTATACTCTGCTGCTAGTCGAGTTTCGAGTAGCATAATGCATTTAAATGCATGGATTGAGTATAAACATATACCTAATTGCTACTAGAAATCACTACGTGCACATCTCTACACTTGCATACTTTATACACACTATCGCATCTCTCGTCTTTCACCGCTTTACTTTTAGATATTTAGCTCAGAATTTTCGACTATTTCTCTTTTTTTATCTGGCTACTCATTACAAAAAGATTTTTCACGAGATGATCCTCCTCCATCTTACTCTTCCAAAAGTAGGAAACAAAAATGCATAAAACACACTTAGGCTAACTACTTCCTTCGAACACTTCCAAGAATATATATCTACCCTTCAGTCCATTTCTCCAGGGACTACTCCTACCAAATATGTCCCATAAATATCAGTAGAAAGTTTGCAAACCTCAAGAGACCTATAACAACAAAGCGATGAGAGAATTTTTCAACTTGTTGTGGTTCATACACAAGCATTAGTTAGTATGAGTCGAGAGTGAGGAGCACATAACGTAAAAACTTTGTCTGATTTTTTTCTCTTGCAATGTGCACGAATGTTTTTCAATGCTTTAGTCCTTCCATCCATCCATCCATTTCTATTCCAGCTTAGCTAAGCAGCAGTATTAGACAATCTCACAACATTAGAACAGAACAGAGGTAGGGTGTAGGTGTAAGAAGTAGTCAATAGTCACAATAGTTTTACTAATACGTATGTACATCTGCAAACATATTTTTGCTTATATGAAAGTTTGAAGATCTATATCGACATTTATTTTTTCGAATTTGTTCCTGGAAGCCAGAAAAAGTATTCAAGATAAAAATAATATTGGGAGACGGAGACAGCAAAAAGATACCCACAAAGCAAGTTGTTTCTTCTTCTCCATTCTTTAACAGCAAGCGCACACAATATCTGTGTTTAAAAATTTGACGCATGTTGAAGAAAACACAAAATACATCCTTCTTTCCGTGAAAAGAATATCATATATCGTTGTATACTTGTGTCTAGAGATAATAAATATAAGATGAAAAAGCGACCTTTGAAACTATGATACAAAGATTCAGTTGAAGCAAGGTTTTGGATGCAAAGATTAGCGCAATGCATCTTATAGTTGGTACTAGTGAATGATAACAATAAGTGATGGTGAAACTTTTCACGACAAAATTCCACCTTCTTTTTATTCAACTCATTGCACGCAGCGATCATCTATTCTGAAAATGGTAGACTGATGACATCTTTGTTAATCTCTGAGAAAAAAGAGACATTGTGGCAAGGCATGTCATCATGACACAAAAGACAAGGAGCATTGTTCGCGCATACAAAATGAAAGACAATCATTCATTATTATTAGACAAGGAGAAAATAGTGCACAGGAATATAATGAAAAAAGACAGCGAAGGCGAAGAAATTGCTATGCACGAGGACGTGTAGAATTACCGTCTAATTTTGAATGTGGGAACTGGAGCGTATGATGCATGCATATATTATAGTGTGTATAAAGAATTACTTTGTGTAAGAGAAATAGCAAAGGTTCAAACGACTTGATTCTAAAGATAAAATGAAGGACAGAGTCGAATGAGACAGGTGAGTGTTTTTTGCTACTCTTGTATCGAACCAAAGACACAGTAAAGAAAGCTACATATGTAGGTATACCTATTGTACATAATATGTATTATGTAGGCACACGATTTTTATGCCAACCCACAAGACATCAAAAGCTTGGAAACTTGCAGTAGGTGTACACATTAAATCGTCAATCCCCATCTAAAATAAAGGAAAATATATAGACAGAAAACTAAAGATAAGTGTAAAACGGCACAAGACGCAAAATATGTATCGGTAGTTAAAATTCAGTACAGCGAAGTAAATCGATTTCCTGCCTTTCATGCTTACATGCACGCATGAAACTGTGAATGATGAATGCTGGAATGCGTGAAGATGATGAAGGTATAGATATAAAGACAACAGGACAGCTGTCGTTCGATTTAAACACATGACAAATAAATGAAAATCTAAAATGTCAGGTTCACTATTACAGTAATGGCTAATATTTCTTGAATCTTCTATTTTGTCCCATACCTTGGCCAACACAAAGGAGAGCCAAGCAAAACTAAAGTAGAAAAGGGTTCACTCAAATTAGCGACTTTGTTGATTCAAACAACTTGTGAAATGTAATGCTGACTTGAAATTAAATACTTGGTGCTTTAGCTAAGAGTGCAATTTCAATCATGTCACTCCGTCAACTTCTTAGGAACATTGCGTGAGAATCCTTTGGAGAAGTTAAAGAAATTCACGGGAAGATGAGAAAAGTTGAAATACGAAGTAGAAGGTTCCAGCAAATCTCTCCATCCTGCACACAACTTCTATTTTCAAGATGCGATGCTTTAAGACTAACAAATAAAGAAGGGATCATCTAAACAAAGACTCTAAAAACTATATACGTACGTATGTATACACAAGAGATTTCTCATAATATTGTTTATTTGCTACCATTTTCATTATTACTTCCTGTCTGCTCTTTCAAATTATGTAAAGGAATGTAAACTGCTGACATTGCATTGCATTGTCTGACTCCATTTCATAGAATCGGCTAATAAAATGAAGTTTTGCTAAGGAAGAGAAAGATCGGCTTATTTGATAATGGAAACAGAGAGAGAAAGAGATAATGCGAGGATGAGAATGAGGAGCGTCACCCGATCCAACTTAATATATTTTTCACTTTGCCTGTGTGAGTTTCACAATAACAAGCAGTAATGCAAGGCGTACATATTGTTATATATTATGTAGGTATGTGTGTACTTCATTTTGCAAACAATAGTTTTGTATGAGTTGAAGAGATCCTGGAAGGTGTAGAGTGGAGACTTCAACCATTACAAAACAGTAGATTATGATACTTTCCATTTTCGCAGTAGGTACTTTGATTAGATTAAAGCTTAAGCCAAGACCATTTTCAAAGTAATAATAACAGCAAAGTGGTAGTAGTACAGCTTTGCAGTGGCGTCTTCTTAGTCTGCTAATGTGACACGTACAGGCTCCATTGTTGAGGTATACGAAATTATGCAAAATAACATTATGAAAACCCATCGAATTAGTGCCACAATTTCATTGTAGTGATTTTAGCAAAATGGAAGCTTACTAAACTCAAAGTTTTAAAATGTACTTAGACCGACACAGTATCATTTTCCCCCAAACTCAATCTTTCCAACAACACAGTCAGAACAAACCTGTACATGTATCAAATTGTACTGTATTCATAGGTACAATGATTTTTTTATAAAAAATCATTGTACCTATAAGCACCCCTCAAGAATAACTTTCGATAAAATTCTCAAGTCCAACCATGTCAACTTTTGCTGAGCTAAAATGTTTGTCAGTAAAGAGAGACACTTCATGGTACCAAAATTTAAAATTAATGGGCAACTTTTCCCTTGTTGCTGACTGGGAACAAGTCTTCAGTTGTTAGAGGAAAAAATTACTTACCTATTAGTAGGAAAGGTCAGACTTATAAAGTAACACAAGTCGCTTACTTTTACAAACACATAAAGCAGGGTCAATGAACGTTTTAAAAATACCGGTTTTGTAGTAGTGTACAAACTGCAAGCCTCATTCATAGCCGTAATTATAATTATAACAATTATATAATATAAACCCTTTACTGTTAACAACAAGTAATACGACTAACCAACCAACACATGAGTAAAGTTTTAAGCAAACGTATGCAGATGCCTATCACCAACTTTAATTCAAACTAACACTCACTCACGCACGCAAAAAAAAACACAAAGTCCTTCATGTGTGCTGGTGGTTTTGAGAAGATAGGCCGTACATATCGCAATCGTATAATAGAGGCGATGATGATAATGTTAAAACTCCAAACTAATTCCAGTGACGCGTTCCCGGCTAATTTCGCAGTTGAAGGGATAATAGGCAACAACATTCACAGATCGCTGGATAAAACACTATAATACGCATTATCTTTTTTCTCCTCAGTCAACATGCACAACACAAAGGAAGATCAGTAGGGAACCAATACAGCAACTGGGAAACACAGTGTATATATAGAAAAAGGCAGTTTATACTATTTGGGGGCGTGTAGTTTAAAAGATATATATTCTATTCAGCGTCTCTTGAAGTTCCATTCTCAACTTTTACTATGCATATTACATGTATTTATAAAACATATAAAAGTTTCAGATTCCGCCTCCTACTACTATTGTACGTCAAAACATTCAAACATTTTCAACTTTTCATTTTCTTCTCATAGACTATAATAGCATAATATCTGCTAGCTAGCATGTATAATAATATGCATGTATGCGGCAGTAGTAACTAAACAGTACGCTGAATTTTTTTTAGTGGGCTTTGCCACTTTTGTTATATTTTTTTTACTTTTGAATCCGGGTGACGGTGTTAGATGTTTCACAAAAAAACGTAAACGTTCCTTCCTTCCCTTTTTCTCCCATTGTATCTCTGTGCCTTTTTAATAAAAACTTTTTTGTTCATTTTAGCGATTCCTTGTTCTCCACAAAACTAATTCTCCGACTTTTTGCACTCAAATCATTGTCATTACTTCATTCCATTTTCTACTACATCTTCACTTTTATCTTTTTTTGCACCATAACTTTCTCCCAAAAAAACGTTTTTCTGCTCTTTGTATTGTACTTTTTGCTATTTTACATTACTGTGCTACTGTATATAAAGCAAGTCTATTGTGTATGGTGCTGGCAAATTGTTAATCTCTTTTGCTGTAACTAAACAAGTTAAAAGAAACCAATATGTTTACTTTATGTAGGAAAAAGATCTCAACCACTATTTCCAACCCCAAAAAAATACACATTTACAAAGAAAAAACTCTTTACAGTATCATTCTCTGCATGAAAAAGATTCGATTTTGTTTCTTCATTTATAAATATACACGTTTCCAGATGTATAGATACACAACAATGAAAAAAGCCAGGAAACAGAAGGTACATACTCAAAATCAGTGGAATGGCGTCTTCCCTTTTTACAGTTCATTCAACGTGCAACGAAAGCAGATATTGTTTTAATATTTGGCTGCAATACTTTTCAGCTCGCTACTAAACTGACCTCTTACAGTTTGAGAAAAAATTCTTTTCATAAGTAAAGCTAAATAAAGGCCAGAAAAAAGTGGAAAATGGAATCTACAAGTGCAAATATAAGATGTTATACTTTTTTTTGCTTTTCCCTTAGTAAAATACACATACCAAGTACCTTGCTTCCCATTCATTCTTAATGGGAGAACATGCAAAAAAGTTTTTGCTTAAATTTCTCCATAATAATATGTGGTCAATATTGGATGCAAACTTGCTTAGATGCATATATTGGTATACGTACAGTACAATTCATACAAACCAAACTACGGAAAAAAATGAATCAAAATTCAACGCAGTCTTTTTACTGGCCTATTTGCTAACAAACACGATCATTTTCATCATCACGAAGCAAAGAACTGTATACAATTCGCTGGAGAGACACAACAGCAAGTATTTACAAAACCCAGAGAGAAAAAAGTTGCAAGTGTTGTTTTTGCCACTGCTACTACTACAGCCTTACCATATCATTTTCCAAATGAAAGATATCAACTTTCCCCTGCTTACTTTGCTCATCAGAGAAGTGTACGACGAGTACACTTGCAGAACTATCTACGAGTAGGTATAATCTAACTAGCTACATGAAGTAGTTTTTTACCTCTCCATTGGATATCATTATCATCATCAACAACAACATACTCCTTAAAGTAACCGTACACAATTCTGGTTGGAGTAACTAGCACGTACTTCAAGTGGCACTGAGGAATCACATAAAATATCAAATGATCGTACCACACACCAGTAAAAAGTGGTACAGAGAGGAGCTTACATGAGTGGTGTGGGAGAAAGTAGAGGAGGAGTATCATTGCGTTTGGTAGACTAATAGCTAGAACATAATACATTATCATCATGACATGTGTGCGTATCTAACATTAGTAAGGCGCATTAGTGGTCAGTAAAACTATATACGTATATAAATGCTGTCTGTATATGTACTCAAACACGGAAAAAAAGATATACGTGCCTACCTAAATATAAAAACAAGTAGGTATACTGTGCGTATAATTTAACAGGGTTTTATACTGCAACAACGACTATACGTGTCGATAAGCATAGGTCGCACTGTTGCAAATCTGGAATGGAATACTAGCTGGGCTTTAATAACATCAAACTTATTGCGTCTTTTTGCTTGTTAACTTGATCTCATTCCTCTTGAATGAGCGGATGAAGATAGAATTTGATATGATGTAGGATGCAGCATCACTGCTGCTAGTAATGCCACATAAAATGTATTTCTATAAACGAAAAAGATTCTTATAACGACCATAGCAGCTCATGCCGTGCAAACAATTCGATATATTATTATAGTGGTAAAAGATTACCCATATTTCGTATATGATGATGATCATCATAGCAAGAAACGTGGCTTATACAGAGAGAACCAATATATATTTACAGCGGTTTTTGGCAAAGGAACTGGCACTACCTACCACTACCGCCACCACTAGTGCTCTTATGCTTATGGTGATGGTTTGGTAGTAGTAATCATATCGGAAGGAAACGTTTGAAGCTTTTGCGGCTTTAGCCTTTCTCTCTTCGCTTGTCTGTACAGCTAATAAGCTATTGTCTATGGATGAGAGAGAGAGAGAGAGAGAGTGAGAGTAAAGAAAAAGCAAAATCTCAACTGATCGTAGTTAGAAGTAAGTTACAGATACAACTCTAGGTTCTTCTATTGGAACAAGAGTATTCTATTAGTATCAATATCGGGGTAAAGCATAAAGGGGAAAAAAATACGTGAAGAGATGTGATGTGATCTGAATCTCGTACTACGGTGATTGTGCTACTAGGGCTAGTAGAAGAAGGAAATCACTTTTTATGCCATGATGGTGTATAAACTAAATTCTACGACTACTACTTTCACTGTTAAAAGTTTGTCTAGCTGGTTGAGCACCACCGGCTCTACCAAACAGACATGGATAGAAATCTGAAATCGTCATCGCTGAGTTTGTAAAACTGGAGACTATGTTGTCTGGATGGTTAACTACAATAGGAACAGAGAGGAGTAATGTCTACACGGCACGGTGTATTTATAGCACGTTACTTTCGCTGATGATATACCTACCCACAAAATATCTATTCAATCCAGTTAGAATTCAACTCTTGCAACTTTCCTTCTTATACTTGGGATTTTTTTTACCGTTTGTCTTTCCGCTTCCACTGTGCACATAATAGGCTATCTGAAATTAAAACGTGACCTCGCTCTCTTGGTATGAAATGTTTTAGGTAAAAAAATATACCTTTGAACTTATTGCTCTCCTTTACCACAATGAGGACATACCTTGAACATTTTTAATATGATATAGAGACAAGTATATAGAAGTAAGGAGCTTGATAAGCAGGTGGAAAAGAAAATTTGAAATCATAATAATGAACACACATAGTCAATAATCGCGTGAGTTGTAAAGGTAAGTTTACTTTTTCACTTAAACCTCAACATCCAATATAATATTCGCATCTTGCAATACACACATACGATATCTACCGTTAAACTCTACTCTCTGATAATGATAAAATACTTTATTTTATTTAACATACTATATACGTACAAGTACGCACGCACGTAGCCAAAACAGAGTTTCTCCAAATCATAATTGTACGCTTAGTCAAGAGCATAAGAGATAATTGATTCTGCCCATGTGTTGGACTCCATGCAAACAAAATGACACGAGGGTCGATTCTATGGTTGGCTGGGTGGGAACGGGTGAGTGAATATATAGAGTTAGAAGAAGAATGGAGAAACTCGTTTTTGCTGGATTCTGACTTCTTTGTTTCATTATTATTATTATTATTATCAGTTACATAGGACTCGGAGCGCAAATATTCAAGAATATATAGTACGATGATATATCATTGTAACAACATTATGTATGTTTGATACCTACCGATTTACTTTTTGAGTTACTTGTCATTTCATCAACACAATGGATTCTGATTCTGGGAAAACAATCAAGCGCAAACATACCCTCGTTGCAATAAAATTGAAGCGTGACTTGTAGAAACTGTTCTGTAAATAGAAAATATTTTTATCCTAATGTGCCAAAAAACATACCTACTTGCTGTTAACTATTATACAAATGTTTAACTGGCATATACAGTAATCCACGCTCGAAACATGAAGGAAATGGAAAAAAATCTTTGATAATATTATTATGAAATTTTAACACCAGTAGTACAACAAAATTAATTAAAATCTGTAGTGTGTATACTTTTAGCAGCAGACCGTTGAAAGCACGTGAGAACAATGAATATTATGAAATATAATCAGGTTTGTTCATTTCTAGTAGTAGTTTTGTAAAGTACTAATTATAGGTACTACCGAAAAGTACCAGCTCTGATCCCCCAGTTTACAGAGAATAAATTAACCTCCTCCGAAAAATTACTTACAAGGAAGGTCTCACAACGAATTAAAACCTACAGACACCTCAAACACCGTTTCGTGTAGAGAATTTAATTCTGATTCTTGCTAGCATATTCATTTTCCCGAATGCGCACTAGTAGGGGGGTCACGAAACCCCCAAAATTTAAACTGGCGGTTTATTAGTGGAACATTTTGACTCGGATTTTCGTTAAAAATTGGTATGATAATACGGTGTAACTTTCTGACTACGAATCCGGCTTTTAAGAACGTTTTCACTGATACTACAGCTTCCATCATCAAATTTGCGGGAATCTGTTTATCAATGAAATTGACTGACAAACAGTGGACTGACGCTGTAGACAATAACAAACGCAATTAAACTAGCATTAAACTATTTTTGTTCCAGCCCCAAGGAAAACACTATTAAGGCTTTTTACTCACTAATTGACGGAACAACCAAAATTTATAAAAACCAATTTCACCGGTTACAATCATTCAAAAAGTCGCTTACATATTTTAGAGCCAATTCAGATATTAAGGAAAGTCCCAATTTTTTTGTCACTGGGAGGCAATGCTATTGCTCAAAAGGTGGTCGAAGGCTCGATTGGTAATCAGCAAGTTTAACTGTATTATTGTACCAATTTTCAATGAAATCCGAGCAAAAACGTTTCCATCATTATACCACCAACTTAAACTTTGGGGGCTTCGTGACCCCCCTTCCAGTGCACGTTCGGGTAAATGAATATGCCAGCAAGGATCAGGATAAAAAGGTTTGCAAGAAACGGTATTTAAGGCGGCTGTAGGTTTTAATTCGTTGTGAGACCTTCCTTGTGAGTACCTCGTATATCTGCATGTTGTGCCTAAAAATTAAAACAGGTTCTGAACATTGATTTGGATTCACAACTTGGGCTGTGATCGCATACATACAGGATAAATACATACCTCATTTCCAAACACGAGAAGCTAATTCCTGCATAAGCCCTGTTAACTTATGAGGTATGCATTTTAGTACATCAAAATACAGGTGTACGCATGATTACTGGCTTTCGATTAATAAACCTTTATTTAAACCAAAAGTAATTAGCACTCGCATCGCATGGGAGGCACAGTCGTTAGAGGAAGTGATACCAGTCGAACCATGGATGGCGCAATGATAGAATGGGACAAGCCCTTGTGCATTATCTGTTACAATGGCATTCCGTAAAGTGTCTGCTTTGATATTTCCTTCATTGTCAGGCT
>JAHZMZ010001861.1:0-14924 GCA_027743805.1 Lepidocyrtoides sp. E14
ATACCAATTTGACTACGGGTCATGCTAAAGTGATCAAGCAACCATTTTACATTTTGCGAATTTATTGTATTTTGTTCGTGTCATGATGTCCCGCAAATAATCAGTAAAAATTGTCTGCCTTAATATTTAATATTTAATATTTTAAATTATTTGAACTAGGTCAGTACATATAGTCAGTATATATGTAAAACTATTTTACTGCACAGTAGTGTATCCTTGAGCCCCTGGTGTGCGTCATTTTGCCAATATTCCTGGTGTGCGCCTACCAATTAGATGACAAACTTGCACTTGTGCAAGTTTCATTTCAAATGAATACGATGCGAAAGACTAATATTAAATGATAATTCTTTATCTACATCCAATGTGACATGTGACATAATATTGAAGACAGAGATGGTTAGTTGCGAATACGTGGTTCAGGAATACTACTTTTCACGTGTTTCATTAAACATGGTAATTGTAACTCATATCGTTAATTTTCTCTGCGATTTTGATCATGTACAAATGTCGAAGTAGGCGGATGGTGATAGTGATGTGGATCCATCCAATATCATCATACTTCAAACTTTGTACCATAAAAAAATTACAAGCAACATGTCAAGAAAACAGAAAACATAAGATATGTGATACACAGTACTATACCATTCGATAAAAATAATGCCCTACTTATCCTGAGATTTTCATGTTGTCTGTGGTAATGTACATGTTATTGAGATGAGACGGACGGTCAACTGACGCATGCATGCATGCATACAAATGTATGTACATACCTATTTATACGAAGCTCCGTTGATTTAGATTTATATCATATTTTCATCTTAAAATAGGTACCAACATTCAGTGCGAGCTCTGTTATAATTTTTACTGCATTTTTTTGCATGCATACTTAAATGCTGACCTATGTACATTAAAGGCAAAGATATTTTGTGAATGATAAATAAATTAAATGGGTTCTTCGAGATATTTTGTTTTCATATGTAATGGGAAATGAGAATGTGAAACTATACGATGTAGGCTACGGCTGCAGGTGAGTACAGAGTATATAATAAAATGTAACAGTCAATTTCATTAATGCATAATGCACCTAGATTGTTGTTCAGTGCAACAATTAAGGACGGCCCATGATTATTAGCAAAACTGCAATGTGGTTTGTTATAATTAGATAAGTATTGATAAGCCTGTGAGTAGGGGTACAGTTATTCAAAAATCCATTGCATTATTGCATATGTTTGAGCACTGTGTACCTTCTAAATTCTTTATTTTTTCTGGCTTGAATATGAGTATTACTGTTCAATTATCAGTCAAAATGTGTAATGCCAGAATGACTCTGATAGTAAACAAAATTGATTGATGTGTCTGCAGTACCAGTATACTATTTGATAATCAACGTATCATTTTTCAAATAAGATTCCATCACCGATACGACACTGAGGAATCAGAGGTTTATTAATTTAAATTTCCAGAAAGTTGAAGAAGGCATTTGCTGGTACACAATTGTCGAAACAAATAAAACTATCAAGCTAGGAGTAACCAAGTATCGAAGTCATTATGTGATCAGTGATCACCAAACCAATTGTCAACAAAATTTTAGACAGTGGGGTAACTCGAGACAATCATGTTATATTGTTATATATATTATACTATATAACAACGTAGATATAGTGATAGCGCTTTTCTCTCGGATATTAGATGCCAATTGATACACAACTTGCCATATCATATAAGTTTCAAATTTTGAAATCCTCCTACTACGATGATAACCATATATTATAGATTATAGATAGCCTACCTATGATATGTCGCGCACACAGTGTTGCTAATCATAATAAAACTTTAAAATGTTAGCAGTTTATAATGGTTCCCGTGTTCTAACACATTTCAAAATTAAAACGTGAGGTTAAGGTCTTTGGATTACATGTTATCGATTACCAAAAACAGAATTTTGAAATTCGAAACCGTTCCCGAGATCATAGACAGTCGGACGGACCGAGACAATAAAGCCAACAAGTGACTTTGCCACTTACAAACTCTTTCTTGACTTTGTCATAGTCTTCGACTTATACACATAGGTTTCTCCTAAATGCTTACACACTAACCATACAGCAGTACAAACTACACTCAGTGTTTTCGGTAATATTTTATATTGATTTTCCAAACGAGTCTCAGTTTGTTTTTTGCAAAGGTTAAATTAGCTTACATGTTACTCAATGCACAATATGTCATCATAGGTTTCATCTTATTCAGCATGTTTGTATATATTAAATATTTAATGTCTACTACTTTTGCGTAATAATAAAATTTCCTTTTTAGTATCGGACAGATGATAGGTCAGTGCTGTACGACAGATAAAAATTAGCAAGTATAGTTACATGCCGGGATGACAAGTCGGTTCTAGTTCTTCTGATTGGGTCATAGGCTAAAAAGATCATTAACCATATAACCATATACTGATCTGGATCTTTTTAAGTGTAGTGAAAGGTATCTGTAAACATGTAACAGACTAACTTCTAAATTCATTTATAGATTGAACATGACAGGATAGCCAGAGATGTGAAGTTTTTGCCAATGGGTTTTGTAAAGTTCAATATAGAATTCAATATTCAATAATATTTGAGCACAGACAGATCTTTTGACGACAACATAATCCGGCTAAACAGTTCCCTGATAAAAGTTTTGTGACAAAATAAATACCGAAGCATTATTCTACCGAAAATTTTCTTGACACTATAGTTTAAATATTATGGATTATAGAGTAGATTGTCATTTTTTTTGAAAATAATAAAGTAAATTTTGCACACTAGATGGGGTCGATGAAACAAATACATGATTACTTCATAAAAACCCTACTAGGTACAAATATGTACTTTGTAAGTGTATACTATGAATCCTGCATGCTTCAAAGTATCCAGCATAGCATGGCTTTTTTGCATATTATAGTCTTGCACTGTTAAAATTATTTTTGTGCTGCGTTACAACAATCAGGCATCCAGTAAAACATTTTTGAATGCCCAGCATTTACACGCACGCCGACTCTCTCTCTACCTCTCTTTAACTCTTCAACATGAATATCTAAAACTTGTCCCAAGTTTTTTCACGCACAAGGCACGCACATTTAAAGTATGTAGGTTACTTCGTACCCAACGCCCTTTCAAGTTTATGCATACGATACATGTACAAAAACTACTTTACTGTATAGCGATTTCACCTAATAAGAGAAATGCAAACAACAAAGATTATTTCAATGGCTAGGATCAAAGAGTACAAATCAATTAAAGTTGGACTTGTCTGACAGGGAAGTAGATAGAAGAACAACCTGTGTGACTTGAATTGACTCATTGTGCAATTCTAAACATTGAAGAAGAAATGGAAAAAGTGACATCAAATTACCAAAAGTCGCATTTTAAAGCCAAAATTCGACATCACCAAATTAATATTTGTTCGGAATATCACCAAAATAATGATGTTAATGTAGATAATAAACAAATAAAGCTCATTCAATGCAATCAGATCAGCGACCAATTCTTAGCAAAAGCTACGCATTAACACCAACGAGGTCATTTCTGATGATCGATGTGTTTGTTCCCAATGACATTTTGCGATAAAATTCAAAGAGGTTAACAACCAAATGCTTCTTTTTTCGTTGTATTAAAACCAATTGCTTATATATCTACTGTGTTGGAGTAGCTGTAGAATAAATATATTGAGAAAATAGCCTGTACGTATATGAAAAGTTCTCTTGGATGCATTAGCAATCTTGCAATGATATGAGGTGCAATAAAGAACCCATTTCAAAAATAGGGGGCAGTTGGGAAAAATGGCCAGTAAAAGCAGCTCAAATGTCAAGCTTGCATTTTCTTATTCACCCTGAATGCAGAAAAGCTACGTTAAATTGTTCCGTCTTTTAGTGCAGTCAAGTATCGCATTACTCTTATGCATGCTATAAAATCATAAACAATTTATTTGTTCAATGCCATTTTTGTGGTTGTAAATCAGTGAACAGGTATCCCGAAATTGTGATTGTGTATTGAATGTTTTACATGAGATTAATTTGATAAATTATTTTTCATTTCTAACATTCTGGTATTTAACAATAAGTGTTTTGTCAGGTCAGTCAATCAGTTCTGTAATCAACAAGTTTTTGCTTTAAGTAGAGCCGTTTGTAATGGCATGTTCTTCTTACACGACTTAATACCGTGGCGTGGCCTGACATCAAGATAACAGTGCATTTTGGTTCGGGTTCAATATGCTATAGCCAATACTTGAAGTATATTTCGTTTAGTTGGGGTTTAGAGGTTCCTCTCTTTTCACTGCTTACCTATACGTTCCTTGATTTTCATAATAATATATCCTGCTTGTTCCAGGATGATTGTTAGATGAAGCGTTGGCATTATCGTCAGAGTAGGCATAAAATATATTTCATGTTATGCAGTTCTATTTCTACAACATAATACTTTACTAAAAATAAGTAGTAAGAAAAGTTTGGCTATTTTTGATCTTTCCATGTTATTTATACAGGAAAGGAAACTTGATCATAATTATAATAATCCACAAGTTGGAAACATTGACGCGAATTCATACATAAAAGTCCATCATGGATGGGCTACGGAAAGTATGTACTTGGTATATTTAATGATCTGTTTTTGTAGAACTGGGTTGCTTGCGTCCTAGTCTTTCCAGGGCAAGTGCAAGCTTTGGCTGAGAAACAAAGCCAGCACTTTAGTTAAATTGAGGTAGGATAGAGTTTCGTACTAAGAAAGTCAAGAATAAGCATGATTCTGAAACGAGTCTTTTTAGAAATATCATAATATTTCACGGGATTGTTTTTGTGACTTATCTTTTTTACCGAATTGGTGGTGATCGTAACTGTAGATGGTGATGATACGATTGATGTGCACATCTGTATAATACATACTGATGATACTGTATAGATTATAGTTATGTAATAGAATGGTGACGACGATGGCATCTTTGATATGAAATGAGCCAAGCTCACAGTTTTGCACTTGAAAAATAATGTATTGGATGTGTTATTTAATACCGAATTAGAAATGGTTATTCACGTAGATTGTCGTTATTATTATTATATCCTTTTGTATCCTCTAATTCCACTTTTTGTCTGTACATTTTGACGGAACCGAGTTTTACAAGGCAGTTAGACCATGCATAAACATACAATGTAATGCATTTCGCAAATTTCTGGAATGGCTACTGTAATAAATACCGTGTATAAAAATAGTATTTTCACTTCATGAAATCCAGTCAAGTGTATTCGCTCTCCTTCGTTCATTTCCAGCCGTATCGACCTCAAAAGCCATTTTGCACAATTTTTTTGCAAGAGCATCAGAATTGACAGGAGCAATTAATATTAGTATAGTAGTAGAGGTAGTGTCATAAGTAACAAGAGCCATTTATTTAGTCATCATTTCAACACCAGCATCATTCAAGTTTCATTGCCGAAGAGTTACACTGTCACACACTCCTTTAGGATAAGATAACATCAAAACGCGCTGAAAAAAGAATTTTTCTGCCAACTAAATTTAGGTTTAAAATTTTTTAAACTTGAAATAAGCAATTCATAAAACCTGTAATTTTCGAGTAAAAGAAAGTAAAAAAAGAGATTGCAATGAAGCTAGAAATATTCCTATTCGCTCTCTTTTTTCTCTTGTGCCTGGTGTACCTAATATTTGAAAGAATTAAATCCTTCCGAGTTTTTGCAAAACTCGGCATTCCCGGTCCTCCGCCAAACCTTTTGGTTGGAAATATGTTCCAAATTATGGGAAAGGAAAAGCTTATCACAGAAGTAATGACAGAGTGGGAATCACAATACGGCAATTATTATGGTTACTTTCGTGGAACAAGAGCCAGCCTTGTTGTGCGAGACGTGGAGGTAATCAAAGATATTTTGGTGAGAAGATCTGGAGAGTTCATCAATAGACCACATATGGTCATGAACGTTCCTCCAATTCCTGATACAGTTGTTGGCCTTCGGGGTCAGCGCTGGAAAGAAGTGAGGCAAAAATTGAGCCCATCGTTCTCCAGTGCAAAAATTAAGTTAATGATACCAATTATGTCGAATTGTGTGAAAACAACCATTGACATTTTGAATGAAAAATCCAAAATTTCCCACGATGACAACAAGAAGGGGATTGTGGACGCTCATAAGCTATTCCAAGGACTCGCTTGTGACGTAATTTGTGCCTGTGCGCTAGCAATGAAGGTTGACTCACAACGGAATAGAAATGACAAGTTTTATGTGGCTGTTACTGGATTTTTGAACAATGCAATGGGTCCTTTTGTCAAAATTTCCCTTTGTTTTCCCTTACTAGCAACCATAATGAGTTGGGCTCTAACAGCATTCGGATACTCGCATGAAATGACTACAATGATAATGAACAGTGTTCGAAGAGAAATGAAAGCAAGGAGGGAAAAGGGGGGAGTCAACGTTAATGCTAGAAACGATAGCTGTTCACCGCGAGATGCTCTACAGTTAATGATGGAGTCCAAAATCGAGTCCGTACCGTTAACTGACGATGAAATCCTTGCTAACGCCTGGGTTTTCATTTTAGGTGGTTTCGAGACTACATCAGCAGCTTTGAGCTATACTTGCTATCTTCTTAGCTTAAATCAAGAAATTCAAGAAAAATTGTTTGGGGAATTAAAGGAATTCTTCGAGGTAATATATTTGAACAATTATTATTTTTCCTCTAAATGACCAATAGTGATACATTATTTATAATACTTCTCAACTCTAACCTGATACTCTACTCTACTCTGGGTACTGACTGATACAATTTAATAATATAAGTCAATTATTGGTTACACTGCCTAAATGTAAATGTACTGTGTATGTGTATATTCAACTAATGTACCAGTTTTAATCGAACTTATATACGCAGAAGTAAAGTACTTCAACAATTAAATAATAGTGTTATTGTAAGATAATTATTACTGGTGAAAGCAATAAATATTTTGACAATTTAGAAAACGCTACTTTTGATGATAATAATCAATTTTTTTGTGCAGCTCAATGAAACTCCAACTTACGAGAAAATCACCGAAATGACATTTCTGGATCAAGTGATTTGTGAGTCGCTTAGATTGTATCCTCCTGTAGTGAGCTTTATTGTAAGAGGATTAGAACGAGATAGTTGGATAGGCCCTTACTTTGTGCCCAAACATGTGGGCATTCAAATTCCAGTGTGGCAAGTGCATCATGATCCCGAAATTTGGACGGAGCCTTATGTTTTCGACCCATCAAGATTTGACAACAATGCAAAAAAGATGTATTCCAACAATATGCAGTGGATTCCATTTGGAAGTGGACCTAGAAACTGTATAGGAGCTCGTTTTGCTATGCTAAATATGAAGTTTACACTGTGCTCGGTCTTACGGAAATTCAAGTAAGCTTTTATCCCTATGTTTTTTGCTATTTAAACAGTCTACTTTCAAGAAATAATTTGCTCACTTTAGGGATCCATTTGTTCCCTCTGTTATATAGAATTGTACCAGCCTCTCTACATGAACAATACAAACTCAAGTTGAAAGTTCCATCAGTTACCCTTGTCCCAGATGGTGGAATACCGTTAAGATTTATACCTCGTCAAAATTAAATAAGTTGAGCTTATTGAGGTTCAAAAACACTTTCTCTTTACAACTGGACGTGACAAATGTAGCATTTGTGTACTTTTTATTTTCATTTTGTTCCCCTTGTTTCAATTATTGTTTTTAAAGTAATTAGTTATACATTTTAACTCGTAAGTAATCACTGATTACAACCCAATAATATATTGTAGCCATTAATTTAAACTAAGATTTGGTACCTAGTAGGTCAAATTTCATGAACAGTTGGAAGCTATAAAGCTCGGTAAATTCAGTTGCAAAAAACTTTCACTAAATTTTCATGATGGGCCGAAAGGATCCTTCTTTTTTAACAAAACCTGGTGATATGTAAAAAAATCTGTTTTAACAGATTCTGTTAACTTATACATATTATTTGCTTGCAGTGTATAATATACCATGTTAAATAAATTCCATACTGGCTAACACAGTGTAACTTTAATGTTTTACTTCCTTACACACAAGTACATACATCACAACGGTTTTAAAGGTATGTTCCTTCATATTTTAAATACGCTATACATGGAATGCAATATATTTATTCTCATACCTGTGACAAGCAACATGTCTTCTTTACTGTTTTGCTTGATTCCCCAATTTTTACTCCAGCCAGCTAGCTTTAACCATGGAAAATAATCCATGGAAACCAGCAACAAAACAATACTCGTGTTTCCGTGTCCAGGTGTTTTCAGATTCGCAAACGATTCTTTGCAAAATTGTACTGTAAATTGCTGTCATTTGATTTGTATTTCCTCAAAGTACACTTCAACCACTTGCTGTTCTTAACACTTTTTGCTAAATATTTTCTATTTGATCATTTTTTCGATAGTTTTTGTTTTATTCCTACTTTAAGAGGAATATCCATCAGAATTAGATTGAGTTGTATTAAACAGGTTACAAAAATGAAACTGAAACTGGGAATGGTGGGACCGTCAGGGGTGAGTTGAAATTTTAATCATGGAAGACAAAATATGTGAAAGGTTTGCTGGGTGCCTCGTTTACACATCGCATCATATTATGACATATGAGCAGTTTTCAGTGATTTAAGCGATTTAGTTAAAGTTTTAATGGATCATTTTAAAAAGTTTTGATTGGGCAAAAGGCAAAAAAGCAAAACAGTTGGCCCGATAAGAGTTTAAATATCCCTCAGGATAACAATTGGTTTGAATTTTGTGTTTAACTATTGCTGTAGGACCACCCATTTTATTGGTAGCCTTTTGATACAATTTACAAGAAGAGGATTGGTTAAACTAAACTAGCCATAACTAGTAAGCAAGTAGATAGTACAATTACACTGTGCACAGAACACACACATTATGAGTTTACTACTACAACAGCATACCTTTATTGTCGAACAGTTCATTCATGTGTAGCGTGTCACATGCATTAGAGTTTCATTGCTTTTCGGGTCAGTTATAATCGAACCAAAACCATCCTTATGCATCATTACCGCTTATGTCATCGTCAAAGAAAAATTAATATAATTACATTGTAAACCCATTTTTTCAACTCCAGTCCTGATAATACAGCGTGCTATCTTAATGAAAAGTAAGAACAGTCATTTCACTCATATTCGAATTGAATAAACTGCTTACGAACGCTCTTTGCCGTCAAGTAAAAGTCATCATCATTTTTAATCTTGTGATCAGTAGCACCTACGAACGGACAGTGTCACCAGAAAAGATAGTGCAATTTTTACATATACTCTTTATTTACTTACACTGAAATGCTATGACTTGAATGCTGCAGGTTTGTATCATAGAAGAAAAAGCGTAATACAAGCTTAATAAAGTATTGTGTATGCAAAAGCTGACTGCTTAGTTTAGTTCTAGGTGCGTCAGGTTGACATAAATTTGTAAAACAACAGCCTGCACAAACATGTAGCGAGTGATTTATTTAAGTTAATGATATGCAACATCAAATGCTTTTGGGTAAATACTCTCTGTTGATTTTTAGGCAGGAAAAACATTAATATCCAACATTCTGGGGAATGAAATGAGTATGGACAGTTCTATAGGTAGACCACCTTACAGACAAACAAACTCAGTGAGGATTGTAGAATTTTCCATTCCAAATGTGGACATCCGAAAGTATACAGCAGAAGTAGATGTTCAGATTTGGGAAATAGGTGGTAATCCTAGGTAAGAAAAGAGAAGGATGCAATACACATTTACAAGCAGTACATGTGGTAAATTCTTAATTATTATGAATTGCCAGACTGAAAAGCATATGGCCTGGAGTACAATCGAACCTTGATGGAATTATTCTTGTTTACGATACAAATAACGAGCTACACGTCCGTGACATGTCCGCCCTTCACATGCATTTTGTTACTCATTCCAACTTGAATCCTGCCCAGTGTCTAATTATTGGAAATCAGTTTCGAGGGAACCGAGAGTCAGGTCCGGCGAAAATTGTTGGAGTGGGTCCTAGAGTTCGTCATTTTGTAGTTAATGTAGATGATGACCCAAACTACCTTAGGGATGAGTTTAAACATTTCCTCACAGGAGTTGCTCAGTTTACCCTTGACCAAGAAAAAAATCCTAATAACAATTCATTTTTGGGGTAAACCCAATGCTAGCACTGCTAACGCCTATTCTTTCTACCTACTTCCTTTGTCCACAATATATACTTGTGTTATCTCCTAGCTTTGTTTGTTCTTACAAATCCTAAACATCAGTCCTCGAAATACTTTTACTTAGAATCCCACATCACAGTAATCAAGAATCCGCTGAAGGGGCAGGAGATGCACCGTTTATGATGGCACATCCAACGTACTATTTGGATTATTCAGAGGAAGAGGAAGTTGCTCAGCCAAACCAGGCCGCATACTATCAACCGTACGCAGAGTTTCATAATGCTCGAAACACAAATAGGACTCGAAGTCGTAGAGAAAGTGTACAAGATGACGACGAAAACGACAGTTTGCTAAACTCGGAAAGTTTAAATTCTCATCTTTCGAGAAATGCTGCTCATGGATTTCGCAATATTGCAAGGGATGAATTCAGTATTCATAGGAAGTCTAGGAAAAACTGACTAGTAAATTTTTAAAATTGAGCGTATGTATGTAATATATAAATTGCTTAGACAAACGCTACTCTGTAACTTATGCATGCAACTACTAAAAATAAAAATAAAAATATCTTTTCATGAGTATTTATATATTATGTGAATGTGTATTCACAATATTATAACTTAACGTTTTGGTTTCCTATATTTCTAAAGTTGTAAATCTAATCGAATTTAATCGAACCGAGACCACATCCGCATATTACTGGCAGTGACTTTTTTAAATAGTAAATAAGTGCTGAAATGTCCTATATGTACATACACTGTGTGACAAATCTTTAGCAAAATAAATTCTTTCGCACTTGACATGAAGTGAAAAATAATTCGCATTAAAATCAAAACACCAACTTGTTATACGTCTGCTTTCATGCCATGTTTATATTCACCTTTGCCAAGTCATGGATTATCTTTTTCGGTAACCATCAATGTCTACATATCTGTGCATACATTTTTGCACGATTCAATACTACGATACAAAAAACTATTTTGTTGCTTCTGACGCCACCAACTTTTGCAACGCCGCCGGTTCGGTAAATTGTACTTGAGTTCACAGCGTAGCAGTCGAACATGACGTGATGTCTAATAATAAATAGGCAGTCAATATGTATAGGAATTATATGATGCTCTTTTTTGTCTCTTTGCAGTTTCAAAATTCGTGTAGCTTCTTTTTAGATCAGGAATACAACGATTGCAGTTGGAATCCCGTTTTTCTTATACATTACATTATGCATGCTATTCTACGTACCCACAACAAGTGGGCTCTTTTCCTTCTTTTTGACAAACCAGATTGAACCGGAGAGTTAGCGAGTAAGTGACACAAAGTGTATATCTTTCATCACTTTCAAGACAATTTCACTACACATGATCTGAATTCAAGTTAGAGGTTTCGGTTGGTTGGTGTGTCACAGGTGGAGAAACTTTGAGCAGTTGCAAATTTAGTTGCAAGGAATAGACCAGTGCTGGATTACGTATGGAAATCGAGAGATTGTATGTATTGAATACATGATGATACAAATGAGCTCTAGTAAATCGGTACAATTTACAAATACCATATACCATGAAGTTTTTACAATTTTTCACATGCATGCATACATACAGATAGAGAACAGAACAGACATCAACAATCAAGTTTGTGCTATGGACCTTTTCTATGAACGTGTAAGAAATGTTGTAAAATGCCGAATTCCACGCTACTTAAGAGGGATAGAGGACAAAGTGGAATGTTTCAAATTGAATCAAATCTCATTTACGTTGCTTGCTTTTTTATTTATATACTGTAGGTTGCTGCTGTTTGTTGAATGTTAAACTTTTCAGAATTGGATGCATCCATATTTTGGACTGATTTAGACAATAGTATCAAGTGTTACAAGCTTTGATATTCAGAAGGATCACACAGTTCTTCCACAAAATTATCTTTTTTCATAAATAATTTTGAACAAAGTAAGTACAAGAGTTCAAGAGAATACAGAGCGTACCTCATTTAAAATACAAACTTTTCACTTTAGTCAGTAGTGCAATATACAGAAACAATAGTTCTGTCCTAAATCATGAGATCCATAACCTGCATTATACTTGGTGCTCTTACCATCCTGATTTTCTGTACAATTCATGGTAAGGATTGGCAATTTTGCAACAATGTGATACGTAAACAAAATTATTTGGAGGACAATGGTGATCGTGTTTCATTGTTTGCTGCTTTCGTTAAAAGGTTCAGCAATTCGATGTCATAGCTGTTCCTCTTTTGGCGATGAAGCTTGTGACGATCCTTTCAATACAAATTTGAACGAATCAAACTCACTGGTTGATTGCAATGCCTTGAAAGATGGTCGTAACTACACATTTTGCAGGAAAACTGTGCAGACTGGTAAATAACAGAGCACTTTTCAAAATATTGATGGGGACTGGAAGTAATGTAAGATTTTATGCTTTACAGCCAGCTTGAGACCTGATCGAGATACAATTCGTGTCGTGCGCTCATGTGGCTTTTTGGAGGAAGTGAAATTGACTCCAAGAGAGGTCCCACCAACATCTAGCACTAATTTGTGTGAGTTTTTAAATGATCACGCAGTACATATAACGTACATTTCTTAATGAATTAAAGGGAGATGATCCAGCGGAGCTTAGATGCTATCGTCGAACAGGAACTTACGCAGTTGAATTACTTTACTGCGCGTGCTACGCTGACGGGTGCAATCCGGCAAATATGCTGCAAGTTATTGGAATGGGTTTTGTTCTCTTCCTTTCATTTTTTGCATGCATTTTTTAGCATACAGATTTAGTCTGCTCTAGTCCAGATTTTATGACTCTTACACAATTTATATGTGCTTCCTCAATGCCGAAGGTTTTCACATACCTGTTATCATTAACTACCACTGCCAAATATTATTGTACATGAATTATTGATAAAAATAATGTGAAATCTTTTTATTTATTAATGTACTTTTAGTACAAATTGGTAATCTTTCTAAAGAATGTAACTCAGGATTGTATTATCTGTCAAGTTACTTTGCTGGNTGTGAAATCTTTTTATTTATTAATGTACTTTTAGTACAAATTGGTAATCTTTCTAAAGAATGTAACTCAGGATTGTATTATCTGTCAAGTTACTTTGCTGGAGCAGCAAAGCCTTTAAAGTAAATTCTTAGGCAATATTAACACTAAAATACAATATCATTGCTGCACTTTATTCCTTTTTTCCGGAAACACTCGCTAAGGTACTACTATCTGTACCATCTGTGGTAAGATTTACATGGCACTCCATCATGAGGTTACGTACAAGGCATTTCCCAAATTTTATGATGAGTCGACATTTTGCTCTGACCATGACATCTAAATTGAATAAAACATGATGCTTAATATGCATGTAAAAGTTTTTATGTAGTATCAAACCTTGATCTATGATAGATGCAGTGTGAGATGTTTTCAGCAATTCTTCTTCTTTTTCACGCTCCTCAGCACACATTTTTGTTAAATTTGAGGCCTTTGTAGCAAAGTCTGTAATGTTACGAGCAGATAGATATTCTTCTGCCTTGGTTTGTATCTTTTCGAAATTACCATGTCCCGTAGCATTAATCTAAAAATCACTTTTTCAATTTAAGCAATCCAAATCCAACTGTAGTTATTGCAATATATTTCTTTTCTTCTTACCATTTCAAACTTTTCAAGAGTACATGAAATAAGACACTGAAAGAAAAAAGTTGAGCAAAGAATGTTTATGTCACCAAATAAATGGACGAATATTTGCAGGAATAATATTACACAACATCATATTATGCAACATATTTTCGCTTAATTTTATACCGGGTTTTTAAAAACGTGTGGGTTTTCAAACATTTTCCAGTGTCCATGATCTGGATGGGTATTTAATTGATCAGGGATATCCGCTCGAACTTGTAATTTTTGTTCAATCTGTCTTCGCTCTCGTTCCCTATGCTCATCACCTTCATGTTCTTCCTGTGACTCTGAAGAAGATTGAGTCTCTGTTAGCCCTGTTGTTGAGTTATCTGCTACACACTCTTGAAAATACTTGGAAAATTCCTCTTTGCGAAAGAAGCCACCACAAATTTTCAGGTTTTCCTACAAAACGTAAAAGCTCCAGGTAAATGTTTTTTAAACAACTGACAAGTTGAAGTATTGCAAAAAAATTACTACAAGCCAATAAATAAAGTAAATCGGAAAGATATTATGTTTTAAAATGTAACACTCTGGTCTTCCTAGTATACCAAATGAGTCTTCAATTTATCTAAAATACAATGAATACAACATAACATACAAACAGCTTTCTTTGAAACAAATTGAATTACTCTTTATTTAGCAGTTGCATTTACCCAATCGTTCCACAGGCGAAAGTGAATGTTCTTCTTCAACATTGTCAAAATGCTTGTTGTCTGCCAAACATGAGCTATTGATAAAAATTAAACCTGAAAAGCTAACGAATAGAAAAATTGTGATCTGCTTGGAAATGCTGGTACCAAATGCTGTCATTGTGTGTTTTGTTAGATGGTAGGAAACTTTGGTTTCTTTCATCTATAGTTTAAAAAATACTTGCGTAAAAGATCAATTTCAAATAAAGTTCTACATGCTTGTTTCTTTTATTTATATCATGTTCTTTTATTATGGGAAAACAAACTACCTATTTACAATCAGCCAAATTGGTTTTTGTGGATTTTTCACTCCAGAATTCGACTTGGCCAAAACAACCATAATTAGCCTAATCATGTTAATTCGTGACATCCTGT
>JAHZMZ010001862.1:0-20679 GCA_027743805.1 Lepidocyrtoides sp. E14
AAGATGATAAGGAAGCTAATGCAAAAAACAGAATTTAAAAAAGTGCTACCGTTTGGCAGCTAGAGCGCGAACGGACAGACGGACGGACAGACAGAGCGAAACCAGTAACTTACATGCAATTCGCATGCAAGTTAATAATGCAATGATCATTGTCGTGATAACAAAACCATCACATTTTGTGGAAATGGACGTCTGAAAAATCAATCTTTTTTCTGGTCACTTTTGTAAGAGGCACTGACGAGAGTGATTGAACAGTGAATATGTGTCATGCGCAGTAGTTAAAAATAAGACAAACACACAAAATTCTCAGATCCTGGGGCCTTTGTTACCTACCTTCTTCATCACTCACTCATTATCAGTCTTTATTAAATTTCCCATGTATTTTCCCCATTGAAAATTTTGTACACTTGCTTGGCAACTTTTTGGAAGGAAAAAATACATATGGGCAAAAATGAAGAATGATAATGACTAGTGAGTAATGAAGACGGTTGGTAAAAAAGGCACCTGGGTAATGTTTTACTTCTTGGGTCTCTCCCTCACTGGGTCACCATGTGCGACTTGAAATTAACGTAGTTTACGAATTTCCTATTTGGCACACACTATAACTAATATGGAAACTTTGAAGCAATGCATAAGCCTCCGGCAAAAAAATGACACAAATGATATTGAGTGGA
Organism: Lepidocyrtoides sp. E14; assembly: GCA_027743805.1. Lineage (NCBI taxonomy): Eukaryota > Metazoa > Arthropoda > Collembola > Entomobryomorpha > Entomobryidae > Lepidocyrtoides > Lepidocyrtoides sp. E14. The sequence continues at coordinate 675 of JAHZMZ010001862.1, forward strand.
TCTGACATCACTGCAACACTCGGCGAGTAAATATAGTGATGAAGACTTCGTCACGGTTAACATGTTGTCCTGTGTTGCTTACCAATACAAGATGTAAATGCAGTAATTTCAGTTATATTTGTTTGAATAACGGCAAAACAGAGTGCAAAGTAGAGCCAGTACTCAGCAGTCTTACCCCATTTTAATTGAAAAATTGATAATTTATGTTTGTTCTCGATCTCACTGTTAATCAGTAAAAGTAATGTACTGTAGTCAGTTGTCCTAAATTTTAACAGACTTAAAATAGTTTAAGCCAGCCTTTGAAACACTATTGGAAAGTTTCAACATCAGTGATTGGCAATTGGCAACCAAATATCAAGTGCCGTCATTGTCAGAAATGCACTTCTCTTTTATCTCCTGTAACTTGCAGATTTTCGACAACGAAGCAAGTTTGAATTGCAGACACTGCAATATTCAACGGAAAAGGAGCAAAAAGTTATCATTGCCATGGCAAGTCTTATTCACTGCGCGCAACGCTGAACAGAACTGCAATGCAATTGCAATATTTTTAAGTTTAAAAAAACATGACAGCGACATGCCAAAGACGGAGCAGCGGCAGCAGTTAGGTACTTAGCGAGCTGGATTTTGTTTCAAGAGATGCTTTTATTTTGGCAGTAATTTGTGCGCTGCATACATGAAACATGGACCGATGATGGAAAAAGAGTTCCCATTCCCAATACGTATACCTACTCGAGATAAGAATGATAGAGTTGACTGAGACTGTAACAGTAACATGATCATGCTCATCATAATCCTGGTTTTATGTGTCGATTTCCATAACTGAGCTTAGCTTGGGTTAATGAAAATCCCACACTTTGGCTCCCAAACGAATAGGCAAAAGAAGATGAAAACATTTTTATTCATTTCTTTTCATCGTCATAAAGCCAACTACCTATGTACTGTTTTTTTTTGATTAGCTTAAGACAAGTATGGCTAAAAATAGTGAAATGTATGAAAATATCCAATATTTGTAATGATCAATTATAATGTTCTGTTAATAGCTTATTTTAAGCTTTGAACCACCACAAGAACTTTACAAAAGTAATGCACATCCTTTTTAAATAAATGCTGACTACAGTTTAAATTAATAAATAAATCACGCAGCACTATCTTCAAGACAGATAGTTAGACCAAAATATGAGATAATTGAAATTTGAGCCAAGTCAGCCACACCATCAGATAGATTATACGATATGATCTGTCATCTTTAGATTATTTCAAGGGTAGCGAGAGCACAAACTCACAGTTTTCCCTCACTTCATTTTACGAATGATAACTAGTCTAGTCGGACCAGAATATAAATGAATGATAAATAATCGATGGATGACCGATAATAACAATGGCCATTGTTTTTCAATCGTATGGTGCAGTAGAAACTTTTGAAGCTAGTGCAGTGGTTTGCGCGTATTTTCGTGCATAATTGTTACGTAAAGTTACCGATGATGGCTAAAATATACATACCTACGCAGTGGTAGTGACAGAATGAATGAATGCGTCACAATTAAAATTAATTTGATCTCAGATCCGGGTAGCAGTCCCTTCCCTTTATTCAAAGAAAGTAATGCAGCAAAGTTAAAGTTAACTTGTTGACCAATGATCAAGAAGCGTAGATACAAGTTGGCATGGTATTATGGCATGAATTTTTCAGCATCATCATTCAATCACTTTGTTTAGTTTGAATTTGCCTGCAGTAGTACAATAATTGAACTATTGATTGACAATAATGGGTGAACGAACACCACCACCATCATCGCATCATCATCTTCAATAACTAAAAATCATTAGTCTGTCTTTTCAAAACTGAAAATGAAACGTGTTTTGATTGAACTAAAGAATATCTAAATAATAGGTATTTAATGTACTGCATTTACTGACATGGAGGAAGAGTTGTGTATAACTTTATTTTACGGCAAAATTTTAAATACTAGGCTGTCTGTGATACATACAATTTCTTCCAGTTTTTATCCAGCATTATTCTTCTGAATTAATTATGACTGTTGCTTGACTATATAATAGGAACATGTAAACATAATATTATATACGAGCCTAGCCCCATGTAAATATATTTTTGTACCACCATGCTACACGCGCAATTGGTAATTGTACCATTAAGTAAGAAAAGGTCAAAGTTGTAAGTTAGGAGGTGCGAACCATGTATACGCTACATGAAGATACTGCACACTGTGCACACTGTAAATTTGTGATATTTTGAGTTCATATACTTACATAGAAGAATAATGGTTTCTCCAACATCGCATCGTCTGAAATAGATATGACGTAGAATGATTCTCTCTTGCTGTGTTAGTCATGCAGTCATAAACATACGCGTACATTTCGTTTATGCGTTTTTTATCGCATCTCGCATTAATTTCGCACTCACACGCACAAAACTCTATGCATGTACAAATGTACTTATTTGTTTTTTACCAAACCAGAATTCCGAAATGTAAATGAAAACATTATGCACCCCAAACCTACTGTACTGTACTGTATATATTTACCTTACCCTGACCCATGCAGTTACTGGACCCATGCAGTACCTTGGTTGTCTATCTTCTTTGCAGTAAGTCAGTTGAATAAAACTATGATGGAACGAAACGCAACGCATGAAGTGCGTGTATGACACGTTTATTCATGTAAAAGATAAATTTCTGACGTTTTTACTATGCGTCCCACTCAACCAACTGAAATTTTCCATTAGATACATATGAAATAATTCGGTGTATGTACGTTTGCTGTTATCAAAGACATTTTGTGCGTTTCTTTTACGTCTGCTCGAGTGCAATCAGCATAATATTACATGCATTCATGTATGCACGTGTCATAATTCTAATGAAGAAAATGAATGTCGAGCTCGAGCTGCTCGTGTGACTCTACGTAAGAAGAACGATCAAAATAGCTACTTTAACAGCTAATTAATTTAAAAGTTGAAAACCAGCTCACAATGAACTATGATGTAGAGCATTCATTCCTTGAGTACGCACACGGTGGACGTAACAGGTGCACTGTGGAAAAATGCATACTATGAGCATGCTCGTATGTTGTACTCAAAAACTCAAACTAAACACTTGTTAGACAATGAGTAAAAGAAAAAATACTGCAGTTATGAATATCTTCTAAAACTCTCATGCAAACACATTACACAAAATACAGAAAAAATTATATTTTTATCTTCGAAAGACGAAAAGTGTACCGCCGGAGCAAAATATTGAACAATGGCATACGCACGGGATGCCACATGGCACACATATGAATGAACATTTTATGAACTATTATTAAACTCCCACGTTTTTGGTAAAAAAAGGTGCCATAAGCTAACAAAGGAAAATAAAAAAGTGTTAAGCTGACGTGTTGCAGTTGCAGGCCATAGCTTGGAAGTATAGTTTTGTCTTTTAGATTCCCTTATACCGAGCATAATTATAGATATTATGCTACTACGTTATATACTCTTTAGTACTATTCTCACTTACGCAGAGTTCAAACATAGCAACTCTCTAAAATGATTTTCAATGTGTTGCTAGAAGCAAGCAACAACGTGAACAATTTCTCCCTCGAAAAAAAATGCACGAAATCTTTTTCAGTTGATCCGTAAAAAAACTGCTAGCGCTTCACTACCGTATATGTGCATCTGTGTATAATAGCGTACACTGAGTTCAGTAGCAGCATTTCTTGCCCATCAACTAATCGTAGTCAGTACTTACCTCCTCGAAAATTTACTGCCTATTGAAAGAATCAGGAATTATTTTATGTTTTTTTAGAAGTCAAACCCTTCCCCATATCCCTTCTTACTTTTTATGAGTTTGTTTCTGTATTAACATTTTTTTTGTCGACAGACAGGCCTTGAACATTTGAATAATACCATGAAATAGAAAGAAGAAATTATAAAGCTAGTCTTGTTAAAGCACGGTAGAGTTGACGTATACCTGTATCAAAAGACTTGATTTTGGTTCGTTTTGATTTGTCTAAAACACTTAATATTAATACGTATAAAAAGAACTTAAAGAGACTTTAGGTCAAATATTGCCCCACCGTCTCGGGTCAAATATTACTCCATAGTCCATTTATATGATGTATTGAATGTGTCAGGACATTTAAGTTTGTTCATAGAGGTACATACATGTATATTTTTGGGTCGGAGTTTCAGTCACGCCCTATTATTACTTTCTTTTACGTATAAACACATAGTTTAGTGTTTTCGTTTGCTGCTGTTTGGTATTAAAAATGAAATAAAATATCGGCTTACCAATCCTAAACCATTGATTCCGGACAATTAAGACCCTTCTTTTGTTTCCTTGTTCTGCAAACTTAACAACACACAATCTTAAGTTTGAAAATAATAAAACGTTTAAAAATAACACTAGATTTCCTGGAAAAGTTTGTCTTTCAATTCTATTTCGAGCTATTTTCTCTAAAAAAATTGAAATTCAAGGGTGGTATATTAGGTATCTAGAATGGATTATACGTAATCATTTTATTTTCATGAAAAAGACTCTAAACTTGATAAAAGAAAGGGAACGAGCAAGGAAAGACAAGAGGAGCAAAAGGAAAGATATTTTTCTCGGTTCCAATATACATTTACAAAAAAAAGCAGAGACCCTTACAGAATGTCTCTTCTAAAAATGAAATCACGGTTGCTCAATTTTTGTCTCTCCCGGAAAAAAATATGTGAATGAAAAGATACACAACTTGGGTTCATTTTTACCCAGTGGCACTTGTAATAACGCAACGCATAACGACTTGGTGTGAGAAGTTCTAATATATCCATAGGTATTTATATGCAACCTAGAGAACCCTAAAACTGCGTCCTGAACATGCCAATGGGAAGATTGCAACTGGTGACTGATGGAAAAAAGGTGGTCAACAACGAAACAAACCCTTATTATTCGTGTCGAATACAACAAAACGTGTGTGCAGGAACAGAAAGGAAGTCGTCGCTGCAGGCTGCAGCAGCATAATAAATGCCCGTATAATATTTAGGTAGACATACGCATCTATTTTTATCCCATTGTTACACAATGCGATTTGAAAATGCATACGAGAAAATGAAAACGACGATACGACGGTTGAATTGGGAACCGATAGGGATATGGGTGAGACTTGTTACATGTTAGTATACATTATGTGTTCATGTTCATGCACATACATACATGCTCATACAGTATCAACTAAGCTCTAACAAGTACCATGCAAATGTTACTAACTCGCCGGATTGAATTTTCATGCGTTAACAGCAACTGGAGACTGGCGACTTTGTTGAAACCCCACAAATTAAAAGTCTCCCTATCCTTCCATGGTGATATTTCATTAGTAACATTGGTCGATGGTTGATAATATGTAATATGGTAACTGTATTATCATTATAAGACAAGTGGTTGTGCACCCCACTCCTTCACTTCTTTAGATGTGCGACTACATTTTTTTGCTGCCGAATTATGCAGTTTACTTGTTTCTATTTTTGTGGCTACTGTATCGTATCTGTTAGGTGCAGCAGGCGAAGTATTTAATACTGGATTCCAATCCGATTTTATGAATTTTTCCTATACAAATCGAATTGTATTGTTAGCTTCATATATTTCTATTAGGCTACATATAACACCCATCTTATAGCCTATAAATACAGGTAAATTATTGGTAACCAAATGAAAAAAATCAAGAAATTGTCAATCAAAATTTCCTGGCTGGAATTTTGAGTGGCATTCTAATTTAAGTAATAATACAGGTATTTATTTGTTTGACCACAAGGAGCCAATAGTATAAAGGATCAAACCTCTGTTCTGTAGGTCGGATACATTATGTCAAAGCCTTATATATCAGTATTTATCTTAAAATCCCAATAAAAATGTTTTTTTACGTTCAGTATACTTACGGTTCGGTCTTCCTTTTTTATTTTAGTAAAATAACTTTACTGGATATGGCCAATGCTGTTTGTTATGTATAGAGCAGCTAAATTTTTGGAAAATAAGTTTAAAACACAATGTTTTAAATAAACTGAGTAATAATAACGAAAAAGAAGTTTAAGTTTGTCACCCAATTGAACTAAATTGTCCACCTATAATTACCCGTAGTAAAGATATGTGGTGTTAAAAGTTACATGTATTGAAGGAAACTACCAGAAACCACGGAGACAAAAATGGCGTAATATCCAAAACTGAACACGTATGCATTAATACTGTCACTGAAGTGACTGAGTGACAAGCGAGAGAAAAAAAACTATTCTTAGAATAGAAGTACCTTTTCCACTTCACAGTTTGTAAAATGCATTTTTTTCCGTATCGGACTTACAAGAGACAAATGATTTTCACTTATATGGCATTTCTCATTAAAATTTCAACACAATGCTTTCATTCAACCAAACACTCTCATGCAATAAAATTGCCTATGTAATTTACGAGGTCATAAATTTTCATAGAAGCAGTAAAAATGCATGCATTTTAAATTGCAAGATGTGAAATCTGTCAAAACACTCTCATGCAATAAAATTGCCTATGTAATTTACGAGGTCATAAATTTTCATAGAAGCAGTAAAAATGCATGCATTTTAAATTGCAAGATGTGAAAATCTGTCGTGATTGTCGTTCCTTCCTACCGTAAAAAAATGCTGTAAAAAAATCAAGAGGAATAATATCCTGTGCTGTCAAACTGTACTGAAACAAACAAAGCACCTGGACAGTAACAGAGAAGTCCTTGTTCAAGTGAACCTCAAGTCAGAGTAAATTTGTATTTACAGTTTTACACAATGCTCTGCTTGTTTTTGTTTTTACTTTATGCAAAAAACTATCACATAAAATTTATATATGAATTTTGTTCTTTATGATGAACTATGAACCATTTCTTTTCAGAAGAATATAAGGTTTTAATTTTCTTGCTCTGCAGTCAAGGTCTCAAATAATGGAGATGATGTTAATTTCAGCAGAATTGCGTACGTGTATTTTGTTTATGGTACAATTGCGTTTCAGAGTAGAGGAGACACGCGAATTAAAATGTTTACGATAAAGTCGGGAGTAATAAAAACTCGTGTAATCTTTGTCCAAGGGTAATTCTACTTCGCAAACTGGAAAATTGCTAAAATGACAGATGGTGCAAATGGGTGTTTCCAATTATCCATGAAATATTGTCTCTTCGAATTTTCAACCACCATATAAGTATGGTTTCAAATTTCAAAAAAATGACTTTGATGAAAGAGATGCAGACAGTGACAATTAGAGTGATTAAAGCTCTTTGTCTCGTCAAGAAACATAATATGCTCTCTTCAAATGTACCGAACTGTGCTTAAAAAATAACGCCTTCTTTTATCCTGTTTCATTAAATTCCAAAGTGTACACAAAAAATATATAAATTTATCTCCGAAAAATAAATGTTTCAAGGATAAATAATTAAATACGTAGTTGGATGAGTGTACTTAGAGTATTATAATTATTCGAAAGCATTTGCTGAACATGATAGAAAGCAACCAATCAACATTTTGAAACACGATGCCAATGAATTCAATTTTTTTATAAATTCCTAGCATGGGTATGCAATAGAATAGGACATACCTACGTACATTTGAAATAAATTTGACAAAAAAAACTAGTCAATTCATGTTAAACCATGACGTAAATTACCTAGGTTGACATCAGTTCTTGTTTTATTCTAGGAAGCAATTGACATTAAAAATGACTCATTTTAAATAGGTCATTTTCAGCTTTTATTATAAACCTTACTTTGCGTGTACTCTACTTACTTCTCATTTCATTTCAATAAATGCCATGCCACAAACCATAAATTTACACCAAAAGGTTAATTGCAGTTCATCACAATCAAACGTGTGTGTGGGCAAATTATTTTACAAAATGAAACAACTTCTAAGAATTTTTTGATTACCGGTTCAACTGCATGGAATGGATTTTTGATAAAAGGAAATCTCGGACCAGCTCTTGAAAATTTTACATTTTCCCATGTCAAAAATGTTAGATGATGACCGAATAATTTTGTCACTTTGGCTACTTACAACTTTGTCACATACTACAGCTGCACAGTACGTATCGAGTGTATGGGCGTGTAGTTTCTTCTAATTTCTTCTGCTGAGGACCGTATTATGTGGGTCGTGGGAAGAGAAAGAAGATACCATTTCGGATTTGAATCACTGAATTGCCAGTTTGGAGGACTGGCACTTGAGAATAAATACAAGTAGGGATACAGGCTAGGCTGACGCGGATTCGCCCAAAATAGAAGTATAATATGAACAGAATTTAGGTCACAAACAACCCGTTGTTTACGATTTATGGAAAAACCAGTGACCGTGAACACCGTCTCATCCTCATTCTTTATTTTGTTTTATACATTCTCAGCCATATTACTAAAAAAATCCATATACCATACACATTTAATCGCGGAACCCAACTCTATAAATGCGTTAATTTATGCAAAATAACCATTAAAAGTTTATAGCAACAGTAATTCGACTTTTCTATAATGAGTATTTTTTTCCATTTTTACTAGTAACAGTAAAAAATTGGTGAATCACCTAATTTGGCAGTGGGAATTGCATCATCTTTCATCTTTACAATGTGGAGGCCACATACATAAATTGCTAAATTAATGAGAGATAATAAACATTTTTCTACCATCTAAGCTGGTTAGTAAAAATATATTTATTTCATACAAGGTCAGGGGGATGTATGTGAAATTTTTTGTATATGAACTCAGGATCGAATAACATTCAAAAAAATTTTTATAGCCTTCTCCTTCTCTTGGTCACTTTTGGACACCTTCTCCATCCGTTCAAGAGTGTAACACACTTCACGAAAATTTATAAACGCAGGTCTATTTCGTTTCCAGAATGGAGGCCTTTGAAGAGTTGACTGTAGAAACAAACAAAAAGTTCAATCAAACTACTTCAGACGTTTCACTAATATAACTATAGATAAATATGCACATGAGAGCGCGGCTACCAACCTACCATAAGTTTTTCTACAAAATTTGGCAACTTGCTGACAATGTACAACCAAGTTTCGCATGCTTCCTCACGACTATTTTGACTCTCGAATGGATCAAAAATCCAAATGACACAGCCACGTAACATTTTCAAATCGCACACTTGATAATCTCGCTTTAATTGATCAATGGCATTATCGCAAGTTGAAATATAGAGTGTATACTTTTGTTGCGCTGCAAGCAATTTCAGATAGTCTTTGACACACGGAAAATTTCCTGGCTTTGCCTGTAATGCAGCCAAATACATTTTTTCAGCTAGATTCCGGTCCTTGAATTTAATGAAATTGTGAGGCATTTTCTTTGCTGCTCCCTAACCAAATCAAACAAACATGTGTACAATTACAATTATATTATAATATTCGATTTTTTTAAAAATTATCAGTATAGTTATATTTTTAATCATAATATATACATAGTGGCACAATTTTGCAACTTTGTGAAGAACTGTGGTATCATCGGGGTTCTCAGCTACACATTTGTCATACAGACGCTTTCCCTCATCTTGATCTAATTTACTGCCCCGTCCAAACAACAAGAATTCTGCCAAGTAAACTTGCAGTTTTTTAGTCCATTTGGGTTGATTTCTGTCTGTGGCTATTCTCAAAGCCTCCCTGTGGAGGAACATAAAATAGTGAATAGTCTTTATTTCCATATTTGACATTAAAAGCAGTACATTAGAATAAAATATCCCAAAAATATCTATGAATAAATTTATAATAAATTACTCAAATAACTCTTGGCAGTGCATGTACTTCCGCTCCTCTCTGTCCCACCCGCGTTGATCTTTACTCCATAAAGTCTCTTTCAACATAAGGGCCATGTCCCTAACGCTCAAATAAATGTTAGGCTGTCGTTCATACGCTTCTCTGCATACCTTTTGCTCCTCTTCCGAAGGATCATCAAGATGACCACTTCGGTTCCGCTGAGTATTCCGACGAACACCTCTCATTGACCGATACACAATAGAATACCAAACATGATACTCCGGATCAAGTTGCAAAACTTGCTTTAAACTTTGGAGAATATGATCCTCAGGTACTTTTAAGCTTGCGGCCAAACATGTCCAAAGGTACTTTAGCACCGCTTTTGTCTTGTTATCTTGCTGCAATTCTTTCCATCTCCTTTGAAACAGTGCCGCATCCTCAACTACCTCCAATTCTACCTCCTTAACATTAGTAGTTGCATTCTCTGAAAGGTGGTTATTCTTCATCATTTTAATTGCCCATTTCATTGCATCGACAGCGTACTTGTAGGCTGCTCTATGACATTCTTCCAGTCTGTCGTAAATTCTTTCAAGTAACTCCAGCTTCTGTTCTGCCATTTTAAACTCTGACAGGTAAGTCAACATCGCAGCTTCATTTAGACGCGACCCGTACACACTGCAGTACTTGGGATTGTGCTCATTGTAGTTTTCTTCAAATGTATCGTCTAATACTGTAGGCACATCTCCATCGTTGTCATCTGCATTTTCTTTTTTATCCATTATGTCCCTCAGGTGCTCTTCCAAGCTCTCACACCTGTCCGTCACAGACCGTTCTAAGAAAGGTATTACCTCTGCCATCCAACTAATGTGGCTTTCCACGTGTTCCAACTGAGGTGGTATATAATGATGCATAATGTTGAATCACTTGATCCAATGTTGGATGCAAAATTTTTTTAACAATAAAACAAAAGTTTCAATAGGAAAAAATTTAATTTTCACTTTTCCTTCAACAAAACCAACCACAACCAAAAACTGGTATAAATTTAACCACAAAGCAGTTCTTTAAGATATGATGATTTTGGCAGATACAGCATTAAACAATCATTAATTTTAGCGCTCACAGTGGAGCCAGCAACAGAAATTAGTGGGCACATTTTTTTTTACCAAATCGTCATAAAATTGTCTGAAACGTCCACATCTGGTCTGGTCCACATGGTGTCTGGTCTGGTCACCTGGCCTGGTGTGAATAAGAGATTTTGAGACGGGTTACGTGGCCGTACCGTGGGACTTAAAATATTTTTCAAGAATTTTTTTCAATACGCTGTTCTTATGACCCCCCATTTCAAGTACACCACTCGACTTAGAATTTGATTTTGAACAACTTTTATCCTAAGCTTATTTTCATTATGACCCTTAGTTTTCGAGATATGAGGTCACGCTAGACAGGTACAAAATTGGGGGGAAAGTAAGTCATCCCCTATGACTACCCATTTCCAACACAAATCGACTCGAAATTTGATGCTGAGCAACTTTTATTATGAGTATTTTTTGCTGGAACCTTTAGTTTTCGAGATATGGGGTCATGTTTGATGGGTACGTACGGCATCATTACCATGACCCCCATTATATCATCATCGTGTATTATCGTTCCAGGACAGTATTTCATTATTCTACCTAACAACTTAAATGTTGTTTTCGTGGTATAACTTATCAAATTTAAAATTGGTTTGTAACCAGCGTTACGTGATCTCCCGTTACTTGCATTTTGACATGACCTATGAGATTGGGAAGATATTAGAGCGAGCAGTCCCATGATTTCAAAACAGAGCTTACAGTTGCAATTTGACTTATAAACTCGTTTACTCTTTTGCATCTACATGAAGGTGACCTGACCATGAGTCTGAAATCTAGGAAATTCAAAAACATTTACGTACACATTATCTCAGATTACCCTCCAACCAACTAAATGAACCTAGAGGGTTTGCTGCAAATGCATCAATATCAAAAATGACGAGAGCATATCATTTTACTTTTGGAAGTTGGAAATTCTCCATTTCCGGCATGCGTATGTGTGCTCATGTTTCTTAATTTTTCCCTAATTAATCATATTCAAAATTAATCATGGTCACTATAAAATATAAGTTTTATATCAACAAAATAGCACGTGCCACGTGCAAAAATGTTGACTAAACATTAACACATTTTACACAACTTTTACAAGCAATTAACTTGATTTCAACAACATGCTCTTGATATTTATCATTTATGTAATACTTCTACAGAATTTAGGGGCGTGTACAAGTAAGATGCAAATATGAACATGATTATTAAAATATAACGGGAAATGAACAAGGTAAATGAACAAACAAATTCATGGTGTAAATTGCATGCTTGCTCAATTTTATAAATACATTGCATCGCATTCTTGCTGTGTCGTCCACTTCCCGAAAGATTGAAAAAAAAATATTGTTTATGGAAATCACTTTTTTTAGCGTTGCAATACATCTCTTAAAAAGCTTTAATTTCCTGAAAGTTATATGCGTAACTGTTTTAATTTCTATAATATGTAAGTATATTTTAATAGTTCATATTTTACATAATACATTTATGCAAGTAAAGAAGCAGCTAAAACGAAAAATAATGTAAAACAATACGAAATGCTTTTTAAAACTGCTTTAAATCATGTAATTAATGACAGCTTCATCAATAATAATAACATTGACAAGCTACAATGATACACAACTTGTTGTAGGCAATTATTATTTCCTTTCAAACAGAGCGTATCATCGTGAATGAAGGCATACATTTATTTATCTGACTCTAGTGTACTGTTGTGTATATACTTGGTTGCAAATCATCTAGGAAGGCTTACCACCACGCAGACCACTATGATATTCACGCCTTTTGATAGAACCAATAATCGTCACCTTTTTATCTAAATATAATGCTTAATTTATCGTAAATACTCATGTAAACGTTAAGATAATTAACTCTAACATTATTTTTAGTAGTTTTGGTAGACTATCAACATTGACCATTGCATAAAAAATCAACAAAACGCTATTCAAAGTTAGAAAAAAAGTACCTAAAAATATAAAGTTGTAAACAAAAACGGTTAATCATTGCCAAGTAAATCTGCACCAATAGCGGATAACACATAACAGATATTAGAGTTAATTTCTTTCAATTGACATTTTGTAGGTTAAACTAAACGTATTAGATTACTACGCCTTGATTATTCTTCCTAAAATCCGGATGTACTTTTTCACACCTCACCTCATATTCGCACGTGTCTAAACTGACTTTGCTGTTAGAGCCCTAATGATCGAATTAAAAAATATTCGGCAAAATGTTTTGGATATGGTCACTACTGCTTGTGAACTTTTTAAGTTGTGCGTAGTAATAATGAAAAAAAAAATACTTCCAAAAGTTAACTGCTACTGTTGCAATACAGTTAAATGTAGTGGAGCAATAACAATTAAACGATTTGTGCGTTTTTTTTTATTATAAAAAAATAAATGTGATTCCACGACGGGCTTATCTTGAACTGTGTATTTTGTTACAAAATGTAATGCACACTGCTTGCTGCTACTTGTCTTTTTTGTGCTACCTGAAGCGGAAATGTACCTTAATATTGAATTGGTTTAACGTGTGTGTGCCCAGCAGATCTGAAGAAGTCCAAGATTTTTGCCATGTGCGTATTTGTACTTGCATTTTGGCTTATTAGGATTAGCCAAATAAATCGCTAATATATGTTTCCATATACGACCCAAAGGTTTAATTACATGTATTTACAACTACATTCCCCGGCCCCCACCGCTGCAGTATTTATACAAGCAAATGAGAACAGAAAAAAAAACTTAGATAATCATTGGATAATCACTTATGAATAGGTAGGTGTGTATGCCTCCTCCCTTTTATACAGTTTATTTTGCAGTTTCTGTTTTGGTATAAATACGCTGTCCAAGATTTTTCAAGGCACATTCAAGTCACAGTTGTCTTACAGTTAACAATATTTTCTTGTTCGAGCTCAGTTTCCAGAAGAAACCTAAAAAATCATCATCATCATGAAGGCTTTTGTAAGAATCAAAAATTTTGTTCAAGTTTCCGAGTGAAAATTGGTGTCCTTTTGGGATTATTCCTGACTAATGGTTAAATATTGTGAATACTTAGGTTGCTCTCGCTACCCTGGCTGTTATGGCCGCTGTCGCTTCCGCTCAGTTGGGAGGTGGTTATGGTGGTATTGGAGGAGGCATTGGTCATGGCCATCATGGAGGTCATCATGGAATTCATCACGACATTTATGTAAGTAATTTGACCATCATGGTCATAATTAATCAGTATGACATTTACCGTTGAACGGTCAAGTTTACAATTTTCATGGCATTTCAGGCCTACCCAGCATACAAATACTCCTATGGTGTCGCTGATAAGCTCACTGGTGACGTCAAAAGTGCCTCTGAGGTTCGCGATGGAGGTATTGTAAAGGGCAGTTACTCACTCGTCCAACCCGGTACGAAACAAATGACCAATTAAATTAACTAAAATATTAAATCAGCCTATTGTTAACCTAACCTATAACCTATCATTGTTTTACATGGTAGACGGTGTCGTCAGATTAGTTCAGTACGTTAGTACTCCCAAGGGAGGATTCCAGGCTCAGGTTCTCAACAAGGGAGTCGCCGCCCACCCCAAAATCATTCACCACCACGGACACCACGGACACCACGGACACCACGGTGGTCTTGGAGGAGGCCTTGGAGTTGGAGGAATTATCGGTTAAAAGTTTAAATTCCCTTTAAAAGACTGTCTTTCCATTCTAGCCATTTATTTCAAATGTTCTGCATAGCAGAACATTTACTTAAAACTCACCTAGTCTCTCCTTTTTTATTTTAATTATTACTGTATTTATCTTAACCTTCCTCTCTTTCTACCTCTGTTTTATTTTCGTTCTTCTTCTTCTTCTGGGAGCCGGTCTCCTTACAAAGCTTTGTTCTTTACTGCTACCTCCTCTTTCACTATAATTTTGTTTGCTCGTGTCATCAAAGTGACATGAATTTGTCCTTTTTGGAACGCATCCATGAAAAAGATTATTGCGTGAAAAAATGTATTGCGCAGTAAAAATAAAGATTACATCACATGTGCCTTAAAAAAAGAAGGAGCAATAAAATTGTTTTTATTTTTACAAAGAAATCCCTTAATTGTTTCATTTAATTGCATTCATTTCCTTTCGCTGCATTATTGCATTCAAATTATTTGATCGTGATCATGATGGTCTTGGCAGTAAAGCAGCAAAATTATCAGAGCGTAGGTAAACTGCTAAAGATAACGCCAATATGTTGTGTCAGACAAGCTTAGCATTATCCCACCATTTCCGGTGTTGTTGGTGTAAAAACATGCTGGCTTCAAAAGTTAAGATCATTGACAGATTTTCTAATTACTACCGTACTAACTCAAGAGTATCTCTGCATGTTTTTTTGTGTAAGAGTACCTATTTACTAATTGCAAATTTTACAATCACACATCTCCAAACTGAAATTAAGCCAAAAGGTGTTTTTTAAAAGTAAAATAATTTTGCAACAGCACAAAAAATTTATTATTGGCCATTGCATTGTAGTTTACTCCACCATGCTACACTTTTGAATACTTTAAAAATAGTTTTTGGCCAACCAAAGCAATGTTTATTGAACCAAGAGTTCTGCGCTTTGTTGCCGTTGCGTGTAATCACTAATCACTGTCGCCCAGTTGTACCCTTGAGTAAAAAAAAGTAAAAGATTTTGAAATTCACGCATTTTAATTTACCACTAATGTAATGAAAGATCAATTTGTATGGCGTATGTATGGTGCGAAAATTTGAAGACCATTATAAAAACCTGATTCGGACACATGAGTTCTGTTAATATGTACTTTCTCTGATGCTTTTATTAAATGCAAATTTAGTTAACTCATCATTCAATGTCACATCCCTGATGTCATGCTTAATATTATGATTCACAGTAATCATTAAATTGGCATTTATCTTAAAGTTCAAAAAAATGAGGTAGTTTTTAATTTCATTTTCATTTACAAATCATATACATACATACATACATATCACGCTTTGCTTGTCTTTTTTTAAATAGCATGACGGTTTTTTTACAGCAGCGAAGCGCAACGCGCAAAATAAATAGATGAACATTTATCAAGTCGAAAACAATTATACATTATTATATACAGAGTACATATATAATGCATCATGTGTAATTACTAATTACGTGTTTCTTTTATTGAAAAAAGTATACAACAAGATAAGCGAATGCTGCGACAACTATTGCGTTTTTAAATATTCCCAACATTTTCCCCTTGAAGCCATGTCTCGCTAAAACTTTTATTCTGAAACAGGAAGGCTGCTTTACTCCGGAAAACGGGTCCTTGTAGACTTGCCGTTTATTTTGGGCGCAAAAAGTCAGAACCTTTGAGAAAAACTGACTGTACTCCTTATTCAGACGGTCAAAGCTTGGGAAAGGGGATACGTCCTTGCAAATTGTGTAGCATTCCATGTACAATTCATGACAACCTTTACATACCGGGGTGCGCGTTCCATTTCCACGATTTACCGTCATGGCCTACAACAAAAAAAAATAAATTATTCAAACTGTGTGAATGAGAATCGACATTTTTTATGACTTGCAAACAAATACTGTAGCATATGTAACACGAACATTATCTAGAGTTCCAAAGCAGTAATTGCACATTAACTGCATTTCAGACTGTTTTAGGAACTGAAAGTAGGACTCGCAAAGTCTTTTAATCTCACTGTCCCTATACTTCATCCCGTTATTGTATGCCTTCTCCTTCAGAAATAAATGACATTCCTTAACTAAATCATCAACTGGCTCGAAAGGCAATGAGCTGCAGTGTCGTTTGCAGCTGGGACACCGGGATCCAGTTTCCAGCCAGCATTGTGAGCAGCATGCTAATGGATTATCACAACCACACCCTGGCATCACAGCCTACACATAAAAATAAAAATGTGGAAAAATCACAATATGGAGAATAGTTTTAAAGTATTTAACATCAAGTCATCATATTATTATCATTACCATTTTGACCGTGTCTTCACAGTACGGACACTCCAAAATGTCCAAGATTTTGTCGACAAGCAGTCTAATCTCTTTATAATACCATTCCATCTCACTCCTCTCGAACAAGTAGAGACCTAAAGTTTTGGTGTTGCTGTACGGAAACTTGTTCACTTCCAGAACCATTCTCTGCATCCACATGGCCTTTGCTTTTGAAATTTTTGGCTGCTTCATGGAATCGTTACTTCCGTGCTCTGTTGCTGGAGAAGAATCCCTGGACTCTCTGAATTGTCTGAAGAACTGGGAACCATTATTGTTATCAGGCATGCTGCCGAGATTACGCTAAGGTCTTAAACTCGAATAAACTGTGCCAACTACTGCCGGATGAGAGGTCGGCACGTGTTGGTCGTCCGTCACTGTTAAGACTTTTCCAACTCCACTGCCACTTTTTAGGGTTTCACAGGAAAATATTTTTCACACAAGTGTGTATTTTTAAAACTTTCCAAAAAACCGTACAAAAAATCACTTGGATTTCATCAACTAATTTTCCAGCATATTTTAAAGTTCAGGTTTGCTGTTATTACTACACTGTGAGGAATTTCATCTGCCAACAAAAAAGGAAACCAGTCTGCCTAAGGAATACAGCAGTAGAGAGAAGACCTCCTCCAACACCCTTCCGGCACAAAAACTGCCTGATATTTTTTTTTATTCCTATTCTCTTCTTCTCTGTCTATGAGTCATTGAACTATTGCTTACTGTGTTGCATGATGATGATGTTAGTCGTGCTGTAATTTTTTTCTGGTTAGATATTATGCATTTATCCTCTTTGAAAAAAATGTACTTGAAGTAGTGTGGCCGTGCTTGCTTGTCGTACTTGCTGTTGCTGCAACTCAGTTTATGTATAAAAGTTGTACATTTTTACTATGCTTTGCATGTGAAAAATCAACATTCTCAAAAAACCATTCTTCTTTTTTCCCCTTTCAACTTCTGTCTACTCACATTATTGTTACACAGCAATCAAAAAAATTTTATTGTGTTTGATGCTTCATTCGTGCTTATTTTTATCGACATCAGAAAAAGTGTTGAAAATCCTCATATCTTCCTTTTTTGTTCATGATAATATCCTTCCTCATAATACAACAGCATTCTCATCTGTCGTAAAAAACAGCTACTGACTGACTTACTAGACAAACAATATAGCATAAATGTTTCTTCCTGGCTGCTGTCTCTAGTAGCTGTGTAGACAAAAGTTATTGTGTGGAATGTGCAATGCACTGGACTAGAATCTACAAACTTGTCCTTGTCATGATCAGCAAAGTCATATTGAACAAAATGTAGTGGTATGTGATGTCCATCTCTCTCTCTCAGAAAATACTTGCAGGCAGAAAGAAGAGAACAAAGGAAGGAAAACTTGGAACAAGTTTCCATTATGATAGTAACACCGGTAAACTATATGCCGGCTGCGTGGAGTCGATGATAAAATGCACTGTTCGTGTACCATTTGACTGTAAGCTCAAGAATGACTTTTGGAAGTTTCATCATCTTTGTTTTCCTATCTATAGTGTATTTAATGTCGCATAAAAAAGGAAACTAGTATTTTATGGTATCGGCTTGATAAAATTCAACTGTTCCCATTACACCCTCCATCTTCTTACATCTCTTTATCCAATGCAAGGCAAGACTAATTCAGATTTACACATTTCCCCTTTCTGCCACACCATTGCACTGTGTCGTCTGTGTCTGCGAAGAAAGAACATAAGAGCTCGAAGTACATACCTACTAGTATCATTTAATGCACCTACACGTAAAAACAAGATAAAAGAAAATGAGAAAAGTTTAGCAAAGCGTAACAAATTACAATGCAGCATCTGCATTCTGCAGCGAATAATGACACACAAGTTGTTTTCGTCACTCGTGGGTGACTTTCTCTGGCACTGTTACTTGAGACTGTTATGGAATGAAAATTGCAAAAAAATGTGAAGCTTTATAAAATGAAGAGATTGAAACGTTGTGGTATCACGGTTTTATTTGTGTAAAAAATTATTGGAATAGGACATTGCATTGTATAAAAAGTACATTCAATAAAAAATTGATTATGACATTAATGGATTCATATATCTACTAGGTTTAGTTGCATCAGAATATTTTGAAATCGAGTACAGTTATGATTGTTGTTGACATATATTGTCATAAATAGTAGGCTGCGGCTCCTCTTCAAAATTGCATTTCAACGCACCTGGAGCACATTTGTGAGCATTTCCTTCTGTGTAGGTTACCTTGCAGGCTGGCACAACGACTGTGACAGGCTCCTGAGGAGGACATGTATTTAAAACTGTCTCTTGATTGGAATCGTCTGGGCAAAAGTTTTCTGGTTCTACTCGAGTCTGCTGTTGATGTTGAGGACAAGGCTTGTTTTCACTACAGCAGCAGCAAACGGCAGCCAAGGCGCATTTATAGTTGGGACAAACGTCCTCGAGTAAAGAGCGATAGTTGACGCAGAACAGTTTTAACGGTGGTTTTGGCTCAACCCATTTCATAACGCATTGGTTTGCAGCAGGCTTTGTCACAGGGGCTGGATTGGATTCCCAGTTGAGGAAATTCAAAAGCTCGCAGTAGTCAACTCGATTGCATAAATCATCATCAGGGCTTGGAAACCTACAAAACAGGACGACCAGATAAGGAGACTTATTTGAAAAAGATGCTTTAATATGGAATTCACTCCAAATGTTAATCTTACTTGTCAACCATGAAATCCACCAATTCTCGGATCAGCGGCAGTTTCGCTCCCTTTAAGGTAGCTCTAAGAGTTTCTCGATCAACTCGACCTGTGATGGAAAATGAACATAATTAACAAATATGATAGGAGTATTTGGGTTAAAAAGCACAATTTTTATTTTACCAGTTCGGCATGGGTCATGATAACGCATCGTGTACTCTACGCGTGATAAAAGCGTCTTGTCAAAGTTGAATCTACGAAGCTCTGTTTGCGCAATTGCCCTATGAAATATCATTGAATGTTTCAAACTCGTATCCATTTTCAAAATAAAAAAATCTGCAAGTATGCTTATGTCACGTGTGCTTACTGTAAAGTCTGGAAATCAGTTCCAGGAGGAGGTGTTTTGGCTGCATATGCCCTTGCCAATGTCAGAATTTCATGCTCACTTATGCCACACTTGGTAATTTGCATGATCAAAGTGCGAAAGTTTCGAATATCAAGCACTCCTTG
>JAHZMZ010001863.1:0-19244 GCA_027743805.1 Lepidocyrtoides sp. E14
TAAATTCTCAATTTAAACAGGCGCTGTCATTTTTCCATTGGTTTTCCTCCTGTCCTGTGTAGCAAAGAGTAATTAAAGTTTTTGAAATGATACTTCCTACATTGCCCGTTTTCTTAATTAAAAAAAGCGACGGTTTGGAATTTGGGTTTCCCCTTGTAAATAAACTTATAATCCCCATATAACAAACTCATTAAAAACAGCTCATTAGTAAATTGTTACGGTATGCTATGCTTTTGAACGTTGTAGTTTCGTAAGTTAAGCAAACAATCGGACCAGATTAATTAGAAACGCAGCACGAGTCTCGTGATGAGTGATGAGACTCTTGATGGGCAACATCGTTCGATTTAAAATATTACGTGCTGCTCGATGAAGAGAAAACGTACTCGGTAAATATGACTGGTTTCAGGTTTTATTTTGCTTGATTGTTTTACACCGAGTCCCTTCAAAGGTAAATACATATAAACAAAATCAATTCAAGGAAGATATGCAATTAAGTCATAAGTTATATGCCCTGTTGTAGTTACCACTGTATACTTTTCTAGTGTTCAATCCATATCCTTACATTCTCATTTCAAACTTTTCATTGTTGCACTATATGATCTTGTATTTATCTAATTAGGTCACTAGCTCTAGCATATTCTTTTTTGGGAATGTATTTAAAGCAGCCCAAATGAAAAATGTTAGCATTCTGTCACTTTTAGAAATTTTTTGCTTCCCCAAATGTCCTATATCTAATATTTCACGACAGTTGTTAATAATTGTCGCTCTTCAGGAACGGGTCCTTGTTCAACTAACGTCGCCTGCCGGCATTTGAAAATTCACCGGAAAACTGATTCTGTACATCAGTCGACTTGATATATTGTCGGAAGGAATCATCCATGAATTCTTGAAATTCCATAGGGACGTTTCTGCTCTCACAACAGTCACAATTTCGTATGCATGTCATTGGTTCCTGTCTCTTCGTCGTAATAATATGTTATTTTGAGACCAACTCCCATTTGTGTCTACTTTCTTTTCCTTCCTGGGAAAAGGAGACATATGACTGGTACGACACAATACTTGTTTTTCTTCTCGTCATTATTTCACAGATAAGAAGTGACACTTTTTGACTAGAAAAAGATTTTTTAAAGATCTATAACAGTTGTTGGTCCAAGCCCACATGAAGTAACGCAAACCTAAACGAAAACGTGCATTTTCCAATGACGCAAAGTTGAAATAATAAGAAAAAAATAAAAGTTTGCCCATATATGTGAACACTTTTTTCGTTGTCCTATTATTATCCCAACTTTCAAACTATCATATTAATGCCTCTGCTAGTCTTGTGTGAAAGCAGCAAAAAAAACGAACCTATCTTGCTTCATGTCGCAAAGGAAAGGCAAACCGTATATTATAATGCTCTGTTTTTTCCATCATCTATTTACTCATGTTTTCTAGCATGGTGAAAGTGAAGTGGCTGAACTTTCACTTGAAAACGTCTAGTTGTAGTCTCATGAAACAGGCAGGCAGGCAGCAGCAGCCTAGTTGTCCTAAAAATGTCCTCTCTGTCTTCAGTGCGCATCACCCCTGTGTGTTTTTTGAATAAAATACTTCTTGAAAAGGAAAGTTTGACTGCTTTTGAATGACTGGAGATGTGTGTACGAGAAAAAAAAGACGAAGAAGAAAGCAATGATGAGGATGATGGTTATATAACGATAACTACTTCTAGGTAATGCGGCAAATGCAAACTCAGCAACAGCGCCATCAACTAGAAATGGCCTGTCGTTAGCATATTTTTGGATGGATGAAAATAATTCATCCTTCATCATCAACATCATCGTCTCTTTATAAAAAAAAGAACCTTTCCGTTTTAAAGAAGGAGTAAAAAAATTCAAAAATTTTGCATGTAAAGAGTGATGTAGTATAAAAAATATAATAAAGCATCCGTCCAACTGTCAAATTTAAGACAAGCTGTTCATTTATTCTACCAGTACCACTGAGAGATCATTTTCTAGAGTGAAAAGAAGGGGAAAACAAATGAGCAACTTGAATCAGTCAGGCGAGCGTAATGGAGTGAAATTCAAGATATTATTACTATTACTACTTTTATCACTACTGCTCTTACTGAACACACACGAAAGCACAAACACACCCAGTATTCATTGACATATGTCGTATTATTTTGGTGAGCATTTTGCTTGCTACAATTTTTGTAAAGAGCTTTTAACCTTTGAGGGAGCAGTGCACATTTGCGTAACAAAATGTTCTGCAGCTCATGGTGAGGAATTATACATAAATACCATCTAAGAATATATTAGCCATTTTGTTTGGACACAACTCTCTACTACTCTGTTATCATCCCATGTCAGTACACCAGCTGAAGTGGACACTTGGACGAACAAAGCTAACATTCGTTTCTCTCATCTTCACTGGTGTGGGCTTTCAAAGAAATGAAACGTTTTTTTATACACCCTGTTTATCTTTATTCGTGTTTTCTGTACCAAAACAGTAAATAAAATAGCAAGAAACATATATATTTTGGAATAAAAATTGTCAGAGTGCGATATATAAATAGAATTTTACATGGCTTTTTTAAAGAATTTTGCACTCACTCAGGCATGACTTGACTGGGTCACCATTGATTTCACTCTGAACTGAGCAAGAAAATCAGGTAAACATTTCGACATGGAAAAGGAAAATAGAGCCAAAAAAAGGAAATGAAATGCTTATCTAAAAAAAATGCATTGAGGGTTTGGATACTGCAGATAAAAAAATAAAAATAGGCTTGTTTCATATTTGGATGCCAAAGCTAGTACATATTTCGTTTCTGTTGTTTGCGACTTCACTTTAGTACTATTGCCGATTTTATTGTGAATCCATCCTTTTTTCTCAATACAAACTGGGAAAATAAGAAAGAAAAGCGTTAAAGTTGAATGCATTTTTGATTTTGGATATAGATTTCAAACTACGCGTGTTATTTGAAAGACAAACAGAATGCTGTAAGGAAGAATGGGTTTTCCTTTATTGCTTGAAAGAGTGTTGTCAGTTTTATCCTCATGTAACCTGAAGTATTGTCGAAAGTAAGCTGATACTTGCTACCGATCGACTACAATTACATGATTCAAACCCTTTTCAGTCCTTAAAAAAATAAAATAATAAGACAATAGAAAGGATTTACCCTTTAGGCTACACATAGGTACATACATAGCCAAATGGAACTTTTTTACATACAAATGTTTATATGTCTTTCTTTTTCAGCAAAACGAGGACATTGACGGAAGAAGCAATCAGTATAAAAACTCGGAAAGTTACAAAAAAATAAAGGAATGAAAAGGGAAAGCGGACTGTAATACTTTTCCTTTCTTGTTCAAGATAGCTGTGGCATTTGTGTACCTTCAAATGTTGGCATCTTCATCGTAATTCCAACTTTATCCACCAGCAGCAGCAACCAAAGTACTGAATATAAAGAGCAGGTCGTCTCCGTCGTAAAAATGATTGTTACTGTCAACGACTGTTGTTGTGTGGTAGTAGTGGTCCAAGAAGGAACAGTACATTGACCGGTCTCGATATCTGTATTCCTATACATTCCTCATAGCTGCTCAAAAACATTATCTTGTCTTTTCTTTTTTCTCACTGTTTATTATTGTTATTGCCAATTGTAACGCGATGACAAACCAAATAGCAACACGAAGATACACAACAACAGCAACAAACTACTTTTCCTCTCCCGTTCGTAGTTGCTTGTAAAACTGTATACCTAAGCAAATAAGTAGACTGGTTTTGAGAATAGTGTGAAACTTTGGGCGTATATACTTACCGCAGTTTTAAAAAGTTCACTCAAAACCAAGCGTTCAACTACTGCATACATAGGTGTCCCCGTTTTGCAAGAAATGTTCCAGCCTTGTATGGACAAGATGAAGTCGGTGAAGTGTTGAATAAAATAACTTTACAGAGTGTACGTAAAAAGTGAACTTGGAAGGATTCCTCTTTCACTTGTGTGTGTGTGTGTTTCTTATGAATGGACAGTGTAAACAGTGTGAACAAGTAGTATATGTATACGAACGATAAACAATTTGTGAATTACATTTATACAGGGATTATATAAGTTTATATGATTATATAGGGTGTATAGTGAAAGTTGGTGAAAGCATTCCAGTTGCTGTTTGAGTTAGGACATGGGAAAATATCTTGATGATAGGAGGACAATCGAGAGATAAGTAGTGCTTATGTATGACTGTACAGATTGTAATATGTACATATGTATGCCTATATAGGAACAACAATACTTTTTCAGGTTTTTTTGCCAGATTTGGACATGTACATATATAATGATTAATATATGTACATAAGTGTGCACTTTGTGAAGATTTTGCAGAAAGTAAAAAAGTGAAGCGCTTTCTACTGCTAAAGTGGACCAAGACGAAAATTAGCTGTAATGATGGTGGTGGTGTCCACAATTCTAGAAGATTCGGAAGTAGAGTGTAAAAGTACAGGTCTCGCGATACTATCTACCAAGTTGTATCATATGGCTGAGTACTACTGCAACTACTTGTTCTAAAAACCGACCATCATGTTGATCCCAGTTGAAATCCTCTGGATTTTGTTTCTACTGCTGGCCCAACCTCAGTTACTGTGGTCAATGGGCAGCAGACTCCAACAACCACAACAACAGCAGCAGCAATGGAGCTCTCGAGTGGTCTCTACCAAATCTGGCTCCGTGAGGGGTCTACTCTTTCAAAAGGCTGGATACGAAGGGGTCGAAGTGTTTCTGGCGCTTCCTTTCGCCAGTCCCCCAATATCAAGTCTGAGTGCGTGAACAATTTATTTTCTTTTTTCTTTTAGAGTAAGTTTCAATTTAGCTTTATAATTGACCAAATAATTTTTACTTTTATAGGATTAATGCCACCTGTGAGTGGAGCACCTTGGTCGGGAGTTAAAATGAACACTGAACCAGCTCCAGTTTGTCCACAAGTTCTTCCCAATATTGCCAATGAGACAGAAGCGCTCAAACGAATGCCAAGAGGACGACTTTTACAGCTCAAACGGTTGCTCCCCATGTTGCGCAACCAAAGTGAAGACTGCTTATATCTTAATCTATACGTCCCGCTTTCCGGTAAGTTTAGCATTTAATTACGCAAATACTAATTATAGAGTAAATGGAAGGCTCAAATGTTCCTATAATTATTATTTTTGTACATCTCGCATGAGAAATAACAAAGAATGCGTAAATATTCTCCGTTTTTAATTTATTCAGTAAAAATACATGAAAGACATGCCGAGACAAAAAGGTGACAGGTGGTTTTTGTGGTTCACTTCTACAAAGTCAAGTCAGGTTACATAAAATTTGTCTTCATTGTTCTTCTCATCCGTTGACAATTTTTCCAAGAGTACATCCGGTGACACTTTGACACTTGAAAAGACCCCATTCTATTCCCGACTGTGGAACCGCTAGTATACCTTGAATCGGATAGGAAATTAAAGTGTTACAATACCAGCTCAACAAATTCTACTTTACACAAGAGCTTTATACTCTATATATTATGTCCCTATTATACACGTTTGTATAATATTTTCACTAGGTAGTTCCAGTGTCACTTTTGGAATTCATAGTGGTCTTGATTTGGTGACATTTAATAACCTCTCTATGTTACTGTTGTGTATAACCGCAAAAACTACTATGCGAGCTGCATCTCACGTAGAGCAATTCTCCACACGAGCAAACAATGTATATTATGTCCCACTTCTTTTCGTTTCACGAATGTGGCTAGCTGGCTGAATATGGCAGGAATGAATGAACGGATGCATTCATGCATACTTTAGTTATATTTAATACCCACTTGACGTGGCACATAAGGTAAATACTTTTCACATACTATTTTCTAACCGTCTTACAAAATAAACGTGGATAGTGAATGTTACTCCATTCGCGTTCACTGGAGCTAATAGGCAAATAATAAAAAATTGCCAGTGAAATACCCTACTCTAAATACTCTACACTACTAAAACAATGACAATGTGTAGCAAGCTGAGAGAAAAACTTGCGCTCCTTTAGCTCTAGCTCTGTTTTGCATATATTTCAGAATCGTGGAGCAGTAGAGAAAATATGGCAAGTGGGAGGAGGTGGTTGTTGACAGGAGTAGTACTGTTGGCAGAGGACATCTTTTGAAACAAACTTTTAATGAGTTTAATTCTAAATGACAAGTCATTGCAACATTCTTGTGGTTTTGTCAATCCCAAGAGAGCTCATCATCGTCAAGCGAAGTGCACACTAAACGAGGGAGAACAGAGTAGTAGAGCATCAAAAAAGGCCAAATGAATGAATAAGTGGGTCTAAAAACCGAGTTAAACACCGCGACCACAGCTTTTTATATATGTATACAGTCTCCGTTTCATGGTATTATATTCATGTTGTCAGTGTTTTATGTATTTGCTCTACCTCTATCTCTTGCTGTCGTAGTTAAGTACATTGGCGCATTCATTTTTGTATTTTCAAGCAAGGACAAAACTAGGCATAGGGATAGAGGTCCACAATGATGATGATACAATCCTCCAAAAAAGGAGCATGAATTTAAATATTAAACAACAAGGAGGGAAAGATTCATTCATTACTGCTAACCACGCGGCGATGATGGTTTGTCCCGTGCCTTTGAAGTTATTAACTCATGTAAAACTTGTGCTAATTTATATGGAAAGTAAAATATTATACAAGAATGAAACATGTGGTTAGCTCATCATCGTCACGACATTCCCTTGTAAAATTGAAAACGTCGAATGATATGAATTAATCAGCAGACTGCTGAAGAATTGCTTTCCCTTCGTTCATCAAAAACTCTTCTTTGTACATCCTAGCTAATAGAAAGCGAGCAATAGGGGAAGACGTATGCACTTACAACATTGTACCGTGAACTTGAACTTGAAAGTGAATGTTTACAACATTATTATATTGATGTGCACGGGCATTCCTTACATGAATGAAGAGTCATTGATACGTGCTTCTGATTTGGTAATTAGAGGTTCAGTTCAGTTTCAGACACAGTTTCTAAACCAGAAAATTAATATATGTAGCATGCCAACGTTTGTAGCCCAGTGAGGGTAGTAGACAATTTTGAGAAATGTAATAATTTGGGTATAAGTTGGACGCAAACATATTTTATAGTATCAAGAATTTCTCTGAAAACAGTATGCTTTCACCGTTTCAAAATTGCTGTTTACCACGATTTCATGTTTAATCCCATGTCATTTACACATGAGTGACTTGGTCATAATATCTAACATCACTTTATTTTATGTAGCTGAGGATGGTTAATGTGAAATTGTATACGTTTCTTAGTAAACAACAGCCGTGTCGAATACCGTATATATTGGACGCACTACTCAAGCAATTATCAGTGAAGCACCTTAAAGCATTAATGAAATTTTCCACAAGCACGACAAATAAGTAAATACCAAGGGATATTTGACAGTGAAGTATTATTTTGCTGGTTGATTGTGATATTGATTAGTCTGTCACAACGAAAATTCTTTGTTTGTGTCAAGTGAGAGAGAATGAAGGAGACAAAATACATATCTTTCGTTACATTTTAATCATTAATCATCATCACAGGTGAAGGTTGTTGATTTAGTTCGCGTCAGAATAATCGCTGGTCAAAAGTCCTATCATTATAGCAATTATTCATGCACCAATGTACATAAATCAATAAAATCACATGCAAGTGTTGGCCATATACTTATTACTATGCAGGTACATATTATTTGGTATTTATTTTTGTGTCGTGACTATTCCAAAGGAAGTTTTGAAGCTTGGTCATAAGCGTCATGCTTACAACAAACGTGATAGGTCATAATTTCCAGTGATTTATCGTCGGATTTATCACAATTCTGCGTAGTGTTATTTTGCATACGCTGCGTATTATATTTCAACGGATGACAAGAATGACTTACCTACATAGCTAGCAAAATGGAGGTGTCTCTGAATGGTCCGCACAATAAAGAACAAATTATTTGACTCCTTTTCTCTCACTCCCTCTCTCTAACACTGTGCATATTTGATTCGCGAAAGGAAAGCATGTGTGTGCCGTTTTGGAATTTTTACTGCTTTCCGATTGAGTAATTCTGGGACACATATAAGATCCCGAAACTTGGATCATATGTGTATAAATGTTTATTATAGTCTATATATTCATATGTACGTCTTAGAAGTTCATGTAGTAGAAAATCGTGAAGGTTGTTTCTTTTCCTTTTTTCTTTACCACTATGCATATTTTCATTTTATAAATATAGCTATTGAAATTCTACTATCTGGAGCAGTAAAAAACAGAGATTTATGTTGAGTAGGATTTTATCTCTAGCTCATGCATAATACAAATGAGTTATACATATACAGGCTATAAAAATGGATCCATTCGAGTTGGTAGTTTTTTTTTTCTTTTTTCAGCACTGAAAATACAGCACTATAATTCATGATAGAACGTCCCAACAGGGTTAAGATGCATTTAACTGGCTTGCCGTTACTGCTAACTTACATAACTGTTATATAATACACATCGACCCTATTTTATTATTAGACTTTCTGGCTCATACCAGACGCTTCCCCATTTTTATTATTTCTATCTATATGTTATTGATATTTTCTGCTTTCTCTTTTTCCATGTTGGGCATCGCGATAGTGTGAATTTGCAAGCAGAAAGGAAATGTTGCAGTGAAAATGAATCCTGAAAAACATTTCCAGCTCATTTGCTGTCTTTTCAACCAGCTTAATACTTGGCTCAGTTGGCTCAAATGTAGAAATAAATGAATAAAGGATTCTGGTTGGTGGAACAAAAATTGAGCTAGTAGTGATAAAGAAAGAAGAAAAGATTGAGCATACAAGAACGTCTTAACTTGCTTGTTCCAGTTGACTAGTTGAGTAAATTATATAATCACGCTATTAGTTTCAAACTATTGATGGAAACGACATGTTTCAAAACCTGGCATGGGAGGCAATCTGACGTTATAGGCATTTTACATGAATGCTGTAAAATGTTTACTACACAATAATAACTATTCTTTGTTTATTTTTATGGCAAATAATTTAGCTAGTATAAGGCAGTGCACTTTCACGCTGCGTTAATATAATAACCCATTTATTTATCTTAACCTTTGAAAATAATACTGTACTTTTATGTCATTGGAGAGCAAATAAAAAGCTGCATATTATATGGCCTAAGATAAGATTGTATCCAATTACGTTTTGGTAAAATTTATGAAAAATTGCCGTACTTAATAAATAAACAAAATATATTTTCAATAAAGTCTATGCCAATGGTTTGTTCCACTTTTTCTGTCTTGCTACTTCACTGTAGCTGGGAACGTAATGGAAATAAATTCATAGAAAAAAGCAGCAGTGTAGCAGTAGTGCTATTAACGAAAGATGGAAACAAATTGTATATAATGCAAGCTCCTTGCTGAGTGAGTGACACTAATGTAAAAATTATTCTGAATGTAATCTGTCATGGCTGTTTTGAATCCTTCATGAAATGAATGAGTGAGTAGTGAATGTACAGAAAAAAATGGTTGAAAATGTGAAAAGGCGAAGAGCATTCATACACAACGGGAAACATTATGCACGAAAGAAACAACAACGCGTTGACACTCTCAGTTGAATCAAAATAGAAGAGGGAAATGCGACGATGCGAATCATAAAATTATATTGAAGAAATTCACGCTTTTACCATTTTGTAGCAGCATTACATACATTGAATAATACGGTTGTATTTATACTCTTTTTAAATAAATATATATTGTGCAGAATAACTTGTAAAAAGCTGTAAAGGCAAACTGTTTTAGATGAAAACCTTCAGAGATGCAAAGTTGGGAAAGTTGAAGAGAAATTGCAAAAGAGAGGGAAAAAAATACATACTTGCTCATAAGATTCTAGTGAATGCCTACTAGTTACACATTTTTTAGGTACGTATTTACATACACGGTAGTAGAACGTCTGAAGCATAAAATGCAAGTGTCCGTTGGTGCATGAAAATTACTATTACTATGATTATTATTATTATTACTGCGAGAGATTGCTTTTACACGTTTCGTTTTACGTAGACGTGTTCTGTTTTCTATAAAATCCCTCTCTCAAATGCTATTCTTTGTGAAAACATAAATATTTAAACAAGCACGAGTACGAGAACTTCCACGTTTCGCCATTTTCTGCCGCCGTTGTTGCTGCTACACGCTGCTTCCAATCTACAACCATGCTTTCTTTGTGTTTTGTGTGTGTGTCGCTCCGGATTTAGCATGTGTAATAATTTAAATTCAGCTATTGTTTATTTAAGCCTGTTGTCATAAACTGTCATGAAACGCTTTTGTTTTTCACTCTGCAAACTTGTACAAGAAGCGATGATGTCGGTTGAGAAGCGTGTGGTATAACTTTTTTCAACGTGTGCGAAAGAAGATGATAATATTTAACTCCTACTTATGCTTATAAATTCTTGAGCCCCCACTCGCTACCGATTCTCTTTTAGCCTTAATCCCTTACAAAGATGGTACTAAAAGATGCGGTTTGTTGAAGTCCTTGTTTTCCTGTCAGAGACTCTTTTGAAGAAAAAAACACAATGCCTCTACGTTGAAAATAATGTGTGCGTATTTTCTAGTTTAGTAAGCACGCATAAAAAGTATGTAACTAGATGTATTTATGAATACAGGCTGTCTCAACAAGGGTAGGAAACTTGGCTTTTCTCTTAAAATATTGATGATCGTAACTCTAGGGAAAAATACCACCCACACACTCCTCGCCTTGTTGTCCGAAACTGTAATAGTTTATACGAGGATAAAAAATGTATTTTACAGTAATTTCTACACTTTTTATACACTACTACTACTAAGATTAATACAACTTACTGCTTTTACTGCACAATAACTAACTCTCATCATCGTCCATGTGCATATTGCTAGATGTGTACATTTTTTTTAAAGACCGACTTTGTGTTTTTCTATAAATTGCTGTCAACGTCTATTCCCCCATCAACTTTACACACGCTTCCGTACCCTTTATGATAACAAGTATGACACAATGAAAAGACAAGGAATCACACTGACTGCCCTATTACGGACAATAAATTCACGCAACATGGTTTCTATCCATATTATGCTCTACGAATAAAACAATATAGCTCAAATTATTAGGGAAGGGAACACAAAACGGCACAAAAAACTGGAGAGAAAGTTATACAGAGGGAGAAAAGGAAACGAAAACTTATCTTTTCTGTGCTTCACAAAAACCAATAGAAAATGAGCCATCGTCATCACTCTCTCAATGAGCCAAAACTTTCTTTTCGCCTCCCTTTTGAATATTTTCACAAGGAAATCTATAGGATCGAGAATTTGTATCTTTAGTACTAAAATTTGGTATAAAACGCGGTTAGTGACAGATTAGAATCAGCCCAACAGCCACCAGCAGTTTGATGCTCCCCTCCCCCTCTCTCTTCTTAAATAATATTATGAGAGTAATTCTTGAATCATTCATTGCTGCCGAAGAAGGTTCATGTAATAATCAACGTGGAAAAGAAGTAGAGAACTAGACATGCTAGAATTAATCCGACACGTAACAAACTCACAAGAGACACTGAAGCAAGGAACATCTGTTTTTGATATGGATTTAATGGTAATACCGACAACTCAAAGAAAAAGTTGGATGCGACCAAAGGAAATAATCAGGGAAAAAGGAAACAGTACCTCACAAAATGTTTATTTCTTTCGAGAACCCATCTACTTTGTGGGATCCTTTAAAAGCTGTATTATATCAATACCTTGCCACAATCTATTATTCCAGTATAAAGGATATATACGTTTCCCTAAACTGTTCATTGCTACCTGGAATGAAAAGGCTTAAATGTGTATGGTGTGGTATAGTGTGTTATCAATACGTTTTTCTGCATACTATTTTGCCCAACCGCCGTTTATCTTTAATCATGCCATTATCCTCTTTTCTCTTTATATCCTATGGAAAGTAATACTTTCCCATTAATGTCATTGTTTAACAGGTTTAGAGAATGACATGAAAGTGAAAGTTGCCATTATGGTGACGCCGATGATCATGTTTCTCCTCCTGTATTTGGTACTATTGTGTATACCACTAAAGATGAAGGGGGATGGGTAGGAAAGTGAAAGAAGCTCTGCCACCATTTTCCTTGTTATTTTGATATGTATCTGGTACAAGCTCATCTTCCTCTTCAAGAGCTTCCTTTAGGGACCTGACAGTTGTCAGTGTGTGCAAGTGGGTTTTTTTATTCTTGTTCTCTTCGTCTTTGCAAGGCTTGTAATATCTACTTACTTTCCTGCTTTTGAAGTGATCTCCCCGGATAAAAACTAGCCTACGGGGTAAAGTTTCGTGAGAATAAAGTCAAGTCATGCATTGTGAAATACAACAACATTCTTTCTTAAAGAAGATAGAGAGGGAGAGAATTAGGGAGAACATCGTGCATCACACGCCTTTTACTCCCTGAAGCGAGAAAGACGAAAACGACCCTAGTATAATCATCTTACGTACTACACAACATTTAGAGAGACGTTCCTGTTGTGTTCCACCTCGTTACCCCATATTGGCCTCTTCTTTATTTTTCTTTACAGAAGCGCAGTTATGTAGTTGGTATCAGGAAGTGTTTGGGGTATCAAGTCAAATAACCGACAATCTATTTAGGTTTAAGCAAATACATTGCGACCACGCATCCCAGTTACAGCACCGGGAGCCGTAGATAACTTAACGTGGCAGGTAAAATGAAGGGCGTACCCAAATTCCCCTTTTGATACAACTACACAACTTCATGCATATGACTTACTAACCTGATTTCCTTCCTGGAAATTTTTATTTTATGCAATGCATTCTGGCTTTGAGTACATTGCTCCCCACTCCATGACTCCTCCACACTCTCCTTCACTGTTATCGTTTTGAGTTATTCAGGTAAAAAAGGAAAATAAATTAAATGTGTAGAGGAAAGAAAGTGTAAAAAGGCTCGTTTAGAGCTGGAATAGTTGACATGTATATGGACACATTATACAAACTCCCATAGCGCTCATATGGTGGTGGCATATGAGTGTTGGTTTACTGTGTGGTAAGCTGTATTAATTCTATCGAAGGTGGGTTATTATTATTACAGCATTGCTGTTAGTGAAGAGGATAATGCTCCTTTAACCTCGACACCCTTCAAACCGGCAAGTCAGTTCCACGCTGGGCAACTTTTCATTTGCACTGCCTTCGTTTGGGGTTTCGTAGAAAAGTTGCTCTTGTCTGGTCATGCATGTACGGAAAGTAAGCATTTAGGAAGAATTAAGTAAAAGTACAGTTTTGCATATTGCCGCTGTACAATATATTTTTTAGGTAAGAGTGTTAAAACGTCGTAGGGAAGAAGAATAAACATGCCCTACTCCAATTTTCGAGAAAAAAATAAGTCAGTAGAAACTTGTACCGGCTGCTGTATGTATGTATGTATTTTGGGTGCACCAGATGAAGCATTCCAAACAGTAGCTCTTCGATTTTACTTCAATGTATGATAATCCAGTCAGCTTCCCAAGTAGCATAAAAAATATGTGAGCTACTCAAATTGTAGATTACAGAATAGCAGGCCTTTAGGATGAACTAAATCGATTATTCTATTTCCATTCTGTCATTTAACCAAGAAAAGTTACTCCGTTTTTTTTGACTGTCTAGGGCCAAAATTGAGGATAACAAAAAAAAATTCAGGGTAAAGCTTCACTTGGAGAGGAAATGGTTGATATTAGTTTGTTGGAGAATGATGGCATATGAATGAATGAATATTTTTACATTGCACATCACCCAACAGAGCATAATATCATGGAAATGCTCTTGTAGGAGAGGGAGAGGAAATGGTTGATATTAGTTTGTTGGAGAATGATGGCATATGAATGAATGAATATTTTTACATTGCACATCACCCAACAGAGCATAATATCATGGAAATGCTCTTGTCAACCTAGATAACTGAAGGCAGAAACACAAAGCAGAATTGTCGCTTACAAACCCATGTACCAATACAAAGCTTTTGCAAAGAAATGCCAGGCACAAAATATAAAAGTACGCTATTATCATCAAAAAATTTGATTTTATGTTTAGGACAGTCATATTTTGCCATATACTGTTATGGAAGCATTATGCATGTTGTGAGAGAAAATGCATAGGCATAAAGGTACGTACAAAAAAAAGTATTGCCTGGGCCTACTACTACTACCACTGAAAAGTTGTTTATTGTAAGTAGACCACAGACAGTCATGGAGCTCCAAGGCAGTGTCCAATTTCATTTTCATCTCTTTTCTTTTCATCTCTCTCAAAATTCCTACAATGGAATGCTATTCGGCAACAACCATTTTTGGTGGTTTTCACTGCAACGCTCACTCACACAACTCACACTTTGTTGAAAAGACAGTAGTGTGCTCCATCCAGGATTCATGCATGCATGATGACGGCTGTGGCTCCCAACCGTGACCATCTGACTGACTTTTATCAAAATATAGAAACATTCACTAAATCGAGGGAAAATGAAATCAAGTAGATAATGTAGCAGTTATTAGACCACTGCTGCAAGTAAATACTGCACACATCAACATAAGCGGACAAGTTTGTATTTTTTCCACACATGTAGGTTTCTAAGCTGGGTACCTAAGTGAGCAATTATACTAAGTACATGTTTAAAGTTGCGTAAAAGTAAAAACTTTTCATTCCACACCAGCATAACAATGCACAAAAGGTAGCAGCTCTATCATGATACACCATATGACGGAGTGCGCTTATATTAATTTATTTCCTGCAATTTATGAAATCAGCAACGCCACATCATAATCTTGTTGGATAGGTTTAGAATGTATATCAAAAATCATGGGGAGCTTCTGTAGAGCAGAACTTTTGGTATTTTATACGTGTAGTAGTGTTTGATACGTCGTTCGTTATGCATTCTTTAGAATTACATTTTTATTTTCTCTCTGCACAGTCAGAAAGGTAGTGGTTCTGTACATACGTTGAAAACATGCTTGCTTGGCTCAATTTCAAAAAAAAATATAGCGATATGCCATCAACTTGCTTGCATGTAGTGTATATCCAGCGTAGAATAATTTAACTTGTAGATAGGTATACTTATTATACCATCATGCCTCCAGTATAATTCATTGCTTTCAGCTTTAGCTAACCTTACCCGTTTTTTTTTCATTTTCAGTCTCAGTAAAACAAGTTGCCTACAAGGAACGGCGAAATAATGTATATTACACTAATAGTAAAGTTAACTTGGTCCCACACTATTGAGTTTTTTATTCTCACTTTTTCTACTACTTTCCTTACTTCTTTTTCATTTCTTTTTCTTTCCTTTCCTCGTCTTGTTAGTACTTACTTTTGCCTCCACATCGGGCACTCACTCTCATCTTTCACTTTTTTTTTGTCCTTAGAATACTATAACTCTATCAAAAGTCTCCCGTGTAGTGATGGTAGTAGCCGTAGGTTTTAGAGACATTGCGTTGGTTGGTACATGGTGGCGGTGGTAAGGGTGATGCGATTGGTATGTATATGCTTAGCTTTAAGGAAACCAGCAAGCACAAACTTTTTTCTCTTTCGTTTCATTTCCTTATTATTGCAACTTGAGTTAATCCACAATTTCAACTTTTTCTAAAACTTTATATTATACGCAAATCTATATATATTCGTATAAACATGCTAGCATGTGTTATTTCCTTACGTACATCTAGTAAATTACGGACGAAAGGAAAATGTTTGCAATGAACATTACACATTTAGTGAGGGAACTTCTCTTTTCCTTCCTACTACAATTTTTACTAGGCACACTTACGATTATTTACCTCCAGTGTACAAAATGAATCTAGAAGAGAGAATTTTTTTTTCAGAAAGTAGACAGACATGACCAGGAAATGAATATGTATAAGTAGTAAATGTCTTGCTGATTATGAGTTGCATAAGGTTTAGTAATGTAGAAAAAGGCAGATTTCTCCCGACGAAATTATTTACTACCACATCACAGTCCCATGTAACCACCACAGTTTGTATTTTGAGGTGGAAAAATATTTACATTTTTCCACGATAAAAAAAAGGTTTCATGGCACGTGTAGTCTTTCTTGATAATGATATGTATATACCTACATATTTTACCTATACAAAAAATTATGTTTGTCTTTGCACTTAATACATTACTTTCTACAAAACGTTCTTACCACACAATCTTCCAACATGTAGTAGTGGTGAAAGTTAAAATTACATGTAAAAAGAAAGCATCGACTGATAATATTATTTCTTTTGAAGATGCACGGACACACTCTTAAGTATACAGTTATATGGTACCTGAGGGAATGGATGCTCTCTTTTAACATCAAAACTCATTTTTCCTACGCCTCGTGCAATCTCCAAAATAATATCGAATGATATAATAATTATTGCATGATTTTTTCTGTCAATGAAGACCAGACGAATTTCCCATCAATGGAAGAACTTGCAACGTAATACTAAATAGTAAAATCTTTATCTTGGTCCCCAAATATTTGCTGTTTCTGTAGGCATTTATACAGAAGGTTTGAAAAATCTACCTGAACTCAGTGCGCATCAACCTGTACGTTGAAGTATTTTCTTTTCATGTGATATGAAAATATCAAATGTCTGCTCATAGGTACATGCAATATCTCTTCTACGTGTCTATCCTATCCAAAGATCGTAGGAAAAAACCTTCATTTCCCACTGCTGCTGCACATTTCGCGGAAAAGACTGAAGGAAAAAGAAAAAAAAAGATATAATAAAAAGTTCTTGTCTGGGCTAGGACAGATGCTCTCTGTTAACACGCTCTCTATTTTCTTTCATTTTCCGCCTTTGCCATCATCATGTGTATTCCAGCGTCTTTGGATTTTTGACACTTCTGTTCACGGCTGATTGCACCTCTTCTTCTCTTCCATTTTCGTTGATATTTTTCCTTCTTAATGTACGTCCGTTGGAAATAACACTAGCTACACTACACGTTTCATGAAAGACGTGAAGACATGTACTAATAAAAACAACATACACAGCTCTCTAGTATCTCAATGTACATAATATTTGTTATTGTTACCATTTAATCTTGATCAGGTATATAATAGGGAGAGGAGAAAATGAACGAATCAAAGTACCTATATGCATTTGATGAACAAAGTTTTGGTTTCTTCATTGTTTCTTCTTCTTTCCAGATGATGCCTTAAATGATCAGCAATCTTGGTTGGTAGTACTGCTTCTGCTGCTCTGTTGATATCTCTTTTACTTTTACCTAATCTTGTCCAAATGCTCCCCCTTCATGTGTATTACGTTCTACTACTCCATTATTATTAGATATTGATTGCCTCCAGTCATAAAATGATCCCTAAAAACGCCAGCCAATGTTAACGGAGCGTATTTATTTTATGATTTACTTCGTGCGTGAATGACTGACATTAAAAGACTGTATATCTCTGCAAAGAAAATGCACATCAAGAAAATACGACATTTCTGTTCACTTTCGCAGTTCTGTCAGTTTCATTTTCTTTCCTTTTTATTATACTTACATATCACATTTTTGTGTCTTTTACGATATCTCAACAGTTATTATTTTCATGCTTTTCTCATTCAGCTTCATCAACTTTTTTTTAGAAAGCCTCTTTTATAAACTACGGTGTACGGTGCAATAAACAAAAGGCTTAGATTCATGCTTTGATGTGCATGAAAAAAAGTACGAGAAAATGGTAAGTTGTTCAATGGCCATAGATCATACTTTGTTTTTATGTTCATTTTCTTCATTTTCGTAGAAAAGTATATACCATGTTGTACTGATGTACTATCTTTGCTTTTCTAATTATTTGCACAGTCGTCATTATTTAAACAAGCTTTTTGTTAACAGGACATCACCTTCTTTTGACGCCAACTTGAGGATTTCTAATTTCCATCTTTTACTATTATCGTAAAGCAGTCATCAACATTTTGCATCAAATATCTTGCACCAATGATCTAAAACTACAATGAAAATGCGACATTTTATGTAAAATAATATATATAAAAAGCATTTACTGGAGCATTACAAGAGGAAAATACGTCTGAGTTTCTTGATGTCTATATTCCCTTGTGGCAAGTTTTCCCACGCTGTAACTTCAGAGACTCGTTAAAATGGAAATTTTGCAAAGTCACAATTAATGCATACAGTACATGCATGCACATGCACACAAAGTGTGTACTTTGGGAAAAATGAAGGAAAAGCATACGTGTACATGTCTACATTTAGTAATATGCACAAAAATAGTGAAAGCAGTGAAAAAAGCCTTTGGGTTTCAGAAAATAAATACCGGGTGGTGGTGTCGTTTTTCACTTTCTGTTCTTAAGTAGAGCAAGTCGCCTTTCATGTGATACGTACCTATTTCAGTCGGTGGGAAAAGTATATAAAAAGCATGAACTTGCACATTTATGGCAGGGAAAATTATGAGGAAATAGTAATACCGTCGAGTTGACAGCTACTTTCCCACCAGTGTCAGTTGAATTAGCTCGTCAATGAAACGTAAGCGTTAATTAAACACGACGGCCAGGTCACGTGGACTTTAACCTGAAACCTCGTTTTTTATGATACTTGGCAATTCAACACAATTATTTATTATTTTAAATTTTAATATAAAATCAAATTTAGGTTCTTGTTAATACTTGCCTTTGTGCTACTTCATTAAACAGTTTGCTTACTCTGTCTGCTGAAAATAAGCTGCGGAGAGGCATGGCTTGAGGACAAAGTTGGATGGAATTAGAGCAGTAATTCAGTGTGCATAAATCATCCCCGTTACGTCGGCCTTTGCTTCCTATTCTTTGTCTTTCTTTCCTCTAGCAGTAGAGTATGGAATCGCAAACTAAGGAACGGGGACCTCCTCGTCATTTCACGGAGAGAAAATAAAACCTTCGACTGCCTGTAGATGATTATCATAGGTTTTGTGGAGAAATATCATCTGCATTGCACACAGTGTATACACAATACACAGTTGCATACGCAGGGAAATAGTCACAATAAACATTATCAAGTAACACGATTTAGTTCTACTTGATGATTCTCGTCCGTCAGTCTGTTCGTTTGACTGTTTGTGCTCCATTTTCTTTTCTGCTTCATTCAATCTACTCTACAAATTTGGTACACAGGTTAAAAAGGTCAAGAGCTACGACCTCTTTGGTTTTTAACCTATATAGAATAATCATTAAGAGTTCTAATGGCTTGAGACTTTTAAAGAACATACAATGATCTACTTTGCTTTTCCAT
>JAHZMZ010001864.1:0-16999 GCA_027743805.1 Lepidocyrtoides sp. E14
GAGCGTCTTAATATATTTTTGTCTTTATAAAAAGAATAAAATTGAAGACTGGAGGAGCTCGATTTGACAACAAAATTACGAATTTACTGATGCATAAATATAGGCCTGTCGGTTCCCCTATTATTCAACAACTTAATCATGCTATGCTACATTTTTAATTTAAAATTCACATGTATTGCGTAACGGTTTAAAGAGTTTAGATTATTTGTGTAGAGCAACCCATGAAACTGAACAACTAGTAGTATAAGCCTCTCGTTTTTTTAATTTTGCTGTTTTGCATTTAGTGAAAAACTGTTCAATAGAGACTGTCGTAACGCCCACCTTCTCCCATAACAATAACCCTTTTGTTGAACAGCATTTTTAATTTAACGTATCTACACATGATGATAACCATACAAAGCTTAAATATTGAATTGAAAAGACGTATTCATACTTCATTGCTAACTCAGTTGCTAAAAAGGTTGTTTTGAGAATTGGGTGAAAAGCAGATCGATTTTTAATTTGGATTCACTGATTAAAATTTAACAAAACATGATGCTTCTGGCCACCGAAGCAGCGACTAAAATCAACTGTAATATGGACTTGCCATGATGATGATGAATACAAGCTGCAAACAGTGCAAACAAACAATAGATTTGCTGTAGAGCCAGAACCGAGCTAAAGTTTACTTCATATGTACTCTTCTGACTTTTCTGATGTAACAGTCCATACACTCGTTTAATTCTTTGTGTTCTTTTCAACGTTTTCTTTTATTGATGGGCAATGGCAGAAAATGATTGAATGGCTAAGTTTTCCCATAAATTACTTATTTATTCCTTTTGGACTCTGATACAATGCTTTTCTTATACATAATCATCAGTTTGCTTGCCATGTATTTACAGTTAACTTTTTTGCTCCCTAGTGGAAAATGGTCATTCAAGGTAATAACTTGGATCAGAATACGTGATTTTCGTCATTCGAATTGAAATCGTAAAAAATAATTGTACCTTTAGAAAATCCCTTCTCATTCTTTAATTTTATGTAAAGCAGAGACCAGTAGAGTGCCTAATAAAAGGAAGCAAAAAAGTTTGACCAAGCAAAAAAGAACTAACCTTATCCTTTTCATTTTGTTAGTACCTTTGGAGCAGGAAGATAATTAAAAAACTTGAAAACGACGCATATAACTACAAACTATGAAGCAAGATAATATGAATAATTGAGGTTTGCAATATACTTGACTTGATACCAAAAGATAAGTATCATCACTTGTGTTTACTTTTTCATGGGCAAAGAAACCATAAATTATACGGGTTTCTTATTATTAGATATGATGTATTAAAACTTATATTTCAGAAAAATGTATATCAATCGGAGATTGTTGATGGAAAAAAGTCCTCCGCACCCATTTTAGAGTTGTATTCACCAGTGATTATAAACTTTGAGGATTACAACAGTAGCTATTTTCATCATATACTAATAAAAGCCACGTAGAAGATAATACCCGTGTTGCGCCATTACTCTATGGAAGACCTTCAAAACTATTCTGCAATCATGATCCGACATGAGCTTAGAAGAACTCAATTGAATCTC
Source organism: Lepidocyrtoides sp. E14 (assembly GCA_027743805.1). Classification (NCBI taxonomy): domain Eukaryota; kingdom Metazoa; phylum Arthropoda; class Collembola; order Entomobryomorpha; family Entomobryidae; genus Lepidocyrtoides; species Lepidocyrtoides sp. E14. Next base: position 1,570 of record JAHZMZ010001864.1, read on the forward strand.
ATGTCCAAATGTGTAAATAGAGAATCAAGGAATTGTGCATGTCTTTTTAGCAGATTACAGACCTACTTTATATGTACCTACAGAAAGATGTGCAACTACACAACTCACATGAAATAATAGGAATATGGATGTGATATACATATTTGGTAAAATATGGTTGGGGTACACAGTGTAATAATAATAATGAATGCTATTCAAGTAAATTTCGTGATCCTGAAAGAAAAAAGGATATATTTTTACTATTATTGCTGGTCATGGGTAAAGATCCCTATTTTTCACGAACATAATAATCATCATCACGATAATAAAACTTGACAGAAGGGACTTGGGAGGATGATGCTCTAGCTGCTGTCTAATGCCAGACTGTTTCAAAGGAAAGAGTGAATCGTCTAAAAAGGGTCCACTATTTCTATGGCTTGACTTTTAGAGACTTTTACTCCAGCGTGTCATTATCAGCCATATGTTCCAATATTTTCATGCTTCTATTTCTGTACACATGTACGAACAAGTAAGCTAATAGCATTGTTGCATAATGTAAATGTAGAGCATTTGTACGGGGCGAAAAAAAAGCTGGACTCTTTGGATAATATCTCAACATAATAACATAAATACGGTGTGGAATAATAAAATAAAGTGATACATGCAAACCAGAAATCTGATGATCTCCATAAATATATTATAACTTGTGGCCGGGACTTACACAAGTTTTTGTCTGATACATTAAATATATATGCTTGCGCAACGTAGTTTTATCTGATTTGATGATGGAAAACGGACCGGTGCGGTGTCGGTTTTTCTATTATAACTGTTTGGTATTCCTGCTGCTGCATGAAGAATCTAATTTTATTATGAGCTCCACCCGTATCGATAATGATATACATATTCAATAGAGCTAATAATGTGCAATTTTGTTATATACCGACACAATGTATATTTTATAGTTACTTTATTCATAATATGCAAAACTTTTGGTAAAAGCATGTTTTAAAATATGAGCATTTTAAGGGTGTTATTTTCAACCATATGAAGATGAAATCAGAAGCACAAAATAGTAATCTTTTAAAGGATATAATGAATACCATCATCATCAACATCATCTCATATTTGTTTGCCTAGCTGCCAGTCATCATCAGATATCCTACAAGTGCTTAAACTTAACTGTTAACGATGTTGACATAATATTATACGCAATACGCATTACATTGGTCTGCATCAACTGCCGATAATGTAATGTGAGAAGTACAAGCAGAGCAGACAACGGAAACCCATCAACACTTTTTTCTACACCATGTGCATTATGATTAGGCTGTGACTATCCACAATGTGTGACGCGGAAAGAATTTATTTGGAGGCTGTGTGGGTTCATTGTCATTATAATTAGCGGTTGACATGAGGTCTGTCCACAGGTGATTTATGGTACGATTGACATTTTATTACGTGCATGCCATGCATACATAAGCGTATTAAAACATTACAAGATTATGATAAGAGAAAATGCTTACTGGAAGTATAAAAGTACGTAGGTACATTTAAACGAAACTGTGGGGTTTTGAATTCTCAGTACATTTTTGTCTTGTTATTTTCAGACAAAGTAACGTTTATAATGGTTCGGTTATAGACATTGACGTTACATCGCAGTTTGAATGATAATGACCCAAGATGCATTTAAGTTTTGTTGAACTCATTGAATAAGAAGGGTTAAAAATGGGAATATACCCAATAAATATTGGACGGGTATAACTAAATGCACTTGGTTAATCGCGACAGTAGTAAGGAACAAATTCAAAAAGTAAATAGATTGTTATTTAAAGTAAAAAAAATTTTTTGGTTCATCAATGGCCTGAGGAATTTTTGCTGAGAAAGGCGACAATTTATATTCTTTCCGGAAAATTCCGAGAGGTTGAAAAAAGGGAAAGAAAATGTTGAGAAAGGGCCGAACCGAAGAATTCGGGTTCCTCCCTGAAAATGGCAGTGGGTAAGTAAAACTTGTATCTTCACTTACTCCCGTTTCCTATTAGATGAATGCAGCTCATATGTAGGTACATATTATGTACATTTTGATGATATAACAAAGGTCTATCTTGTGAGTTGTAGTGTACACGTAGACTCACTCTTAAGCACAGCCTTTTCCCTATTTATTTAACCACATATGTAGTGAGATGTCCGCAAGAAATGAAAAGGAAGCAATAGCAAGTTTTTAGAGAAGTGAATCAAGTGAAGCTTGAGGGTGTTTTACGTTGACTACTGTGCCGTGTGTATGATGCTCGCTGGAGATATCTTCACGTGTACATGTTTTACTACGTGAATGACAACCAAATATTATGCATGTAGTCTACTATCATCTCAATCTCTCACGAAAATGTTTTTATTTTTGGCTGTTCGCTATAAACCATACAATATACCGACCCATCTCCCTTGAAAATGTATTTCTATTGTTTACTCTAAAAGCTCTTTTCATTTCAAAGTAGAGTAAAAAAATATGAAAAAGTAGCTTGTTGACTTGGTATGGAAAAAGAGACGGAAGGAATAGTCAGTGAAAAAGGCACATGAAATGTTTAGCCAGGGATGTCTGACTGTTTGCTTACCCATAACAAGTTTCCACTTGCTTTTCCCTTAAAATTTCTCTCGAATAAATGTGTACAAATGGAAATAAAGCTGTGTTCACCAGACTTCGTTCTTGGAAAATTTGAGAAATATTATACATGTAAATGTGAGCGAAGAAATGCGTACCTTAGAATGTAATACTATACTCTGGCTGCTTCCATATAAGAATGGATTTTCATGCACGTTTTTCCATGCATTGTATATGTATTCTATTATCCTATACAGTATAAACATTTTTGCCATTGTGTGGCAAAGTAAGAATATAAAACATGCGAGGATGGCATATTAGAAAAGCAGCGTAGTGAAAAAGAACCCACCCACTTCAATCTTCTTGATTAGAAACAGCAGGGAAACTTGAGGGTGTCGAATGCTAGCTCCATTTATACACACACACTTTTCTTTACATTCTCTACTTATACCACGCTTCTTTGTAAATATGCCCACATTTGTACATATTTGCTCGCATTATTCATACACGTCAATGATATTTTCGGCACCAGTTCTTTCTCTCCTTTCTCTACAAAATGGCCCATGTACAAGTGCTTACATCCATTACGACAAAAATGTGTTTCGCTTTTTACACAGCTTTCATCTATTCATTGCAAGACATTTGTCAAGTCCATAAGAGAGAAGAAGAGAGCGAGAGAAAGAAAAATGAAAAATATGGATGAGTGATTCCGACCAGCATACTTCTTCTTAAATACACGTACTTGTCTTGTATCTAGCTTTTTGGAGCCAGTACATGATAGCGACACATTTTAAGAAAAACGAATAAAAAACAATTTAAATGCAAAATATGACAGCTAGACAGTTTTAGCTACACGTGTTTCTTTTAGCAATGAATAATATTTCACATATTTATTTATTGTTTTAAATTAACCATGTATAAAGAGTTAGTTGCATGTTTAAGTAGGGATATAATAGAATTCTCGCCTGTTTGTCATTATTTACAAAACTAGTAATACTACTTGAAATAATTTATTCATGAGAAGCGCGTTGTTACCCACCATTCATGTATAAGCATAAGATACCTACCTGAAATGAAGAATGTCGCGGCTTCTTTCCCTATGATAGCTATAGTAGTAAGTTGTACGTAGATTTTGCATAATTCATGCGATGAATGTAGTCAAAATGTCAGATCGATCATTTTCTCCGTAATTCCCAAGAGACCAGAAGAAAGCACTTTGAAAGTCTTGGTTTACCCACAAAAACCATGCCTGAAAACCGAAATACACTGTCTTATCGAATGGTGCAGTATGTTTACGTTGCAATGTGCAACTGCTAGCCACAATGGAAAAAATGAAAATTATCAGAAAATCTACAGTGAAATTTTGCTTTCTCCTTTCGTTTACAGTTACAGTTAATGTACATTGATAGACAATATTTTCTAAGAAACTGAGGCATGTGAACATTGTGTACAATTGCTATATTCATAAAGTCTACCGTTTTTAATACTCTTCCTCATCAGAAATAAAATGTAGAGATAAAAAACTGAAAACAAAGAGAGCACTGGTGATTCTTCTTGAAAATGCATACGTTTTTAATACTCTTCCTCATCAGAAATAAAATGTAGAGATAAAAAACTGAAAACAAAGAAAGCACTGGTGATTCTTCTTGAAAATGCATACAAATTTTCAAAGGAGCTGGAAAGCTTAGAAAAGAATAGTGAAAATGCTTTGTGTAAAAATATAGGATAACCAAAATATGAAATGCAGGCCATATGCAACCCCATGCAGCAGCAACAAAAATTCTGACTTTTTCGAGGTTTCAGTCTTTCGTCTTTCAAAGAAATGTAGTTCAGTTTTTTTCATATAATAATAAGCATGGTATATGCTTATTCTAGCAGTCTATTATAACAGTACATAACACAACAAATGCATGCGTATGATGTAAGGGTAAACGAAAGTACAGACAAAAAAAATTCATGTTTAGTATCCTTGAAGCCAAAACAACATCAGCAGAACATAAAGGGCTGACTGCTTTTGTTGTCGGGAAAAGTCATTAGACTAATGACGGCACAGAGGGGTTTCCTTCATTGATCTGTCTGAGGAAGCTTCTGGCCCCGTCCGCGTCCTGAATTTTTTGAAACAATTCTTCTGACAGGTTTCCTCTTTGCTAACTCCAATACCAAAACTTTACGATAACAATGCAGCCTGTGAAGAATAAGACACATTTTGAATCACCTTATTTATTTTAACTGTAACATGTAGCAGTGACTACTGAAAAACCATCTCTGGAAGTTGCTAAAATAGAAAGCTCAAACTACAGAGAAGTATTGCAAAACTGTTTAGTAGTGTGCATGTATTATAAAATGCGTGTTGTTGTTGATGTGATCAACGGTTAAAAATCTTAGCATTTTTTTCGTTTGTTTCTGAAAACAGATATTATTATTCCTGATTCACTAATATTTTGTTTTTTCTTATGAAGCATAAGTGCAAACTGTTGTACTTTATGCGTCCATTGAGGCGTATGCTCATCTTCGCAATCTAGATTCTAGATACCTGCAATAATCGTCAGCCATGCATGATATCAGGTGATAAAATCTCGTTGTCTAAAAGTGAACAGATGAGCAAGAACTGGAATTATCCATTACAATTATTACAGGAATAATATAAGGAAGATCACTGATACACACGCACACACGAACATGTTGCAACTACCATGACATGCTCAACCCCTTCCGAGCCCCAAAACGGCATGCGCATAATGTCGACAAACTATCCGTAAACGTATGTGGAATATTTCCTCTAGAATAGATAAAAATATCAATTTAATACATTTTTAGTCATCAGGACATTGGGAGTCATTTAATAAATTAGAAAATTACATCTACCATTTTAGTGCCAAGCTAAAAAGTTGGATTCAATGGCAAAATTTACTCTGGATAGTTTTATGACTTGTTCAACCAGAGTCAGGTAAACATGCATTCATCCATTCATGAAAGCTGCTGTAAGGTATAATGAAGTCCATTGGGATTAGAATGGGGGAGAACTAAGAAGAGTTTTAATCCATTCTCTTCATCTACTCCTACCACTACTACTATACTTACAAATATATATTGTACAACAGCAGTTAGCTCAATGTACATAAGGAGTTTTGTGTGTTATTGTATTCAACTCATTCAATCATACTTTGCCGTTCATATAACGTATATTCACTCATTATCTTGTTTCCGGATTTCAATGTATCACGACGACCGTCAACTCACATAAACAACTGTTTCAAAAGCTTACCTTCTCTTCATGATTCATGGTATCGTGTGCGAGTTCGTCAGTACCTTTCTTCAGTTTATAAAAATATGTTCATTTTTTACTAGACCATAATCCATAAAACAACCTACCCTAATATGTGCCGACGTATTACATTATCGTTAGCGTTATCTGATTCAGAAAGATGAGTTATGCAACACCTGTTCCTTTATTGACGGCACGAGCTCCGTAATAAGTTTTAACTCCTTTTGTTTGTCAGCAATATTATTTTTTTTCTAATACTGTGTCACGCCATCCTAAACTGTCATAAATGCAGCAGTAGTGCAGTGAAAAAGTGAAATGTAAGTCTCTAACATACTTGTAATATGGCTAGAAGGTTGCAAAAAAACTTTCATCGTCAAATAAAAAAGATCACTTTTACCTCGCTCGACTCGACTCGTACAAGGTACAAGTACATAATACGGATTTTTAGCTTGGTTCGTACAGTATTGGTATATTATGCAGTTTGCAAGTATTTTGAAGAACATTTCTGTCCTCTTGATCTGGTTGATCTGATAATCTGATATCACTTGTTGATAGAAAATTAGTACACCAAAGGGACAGGAGAAAGAAAACTGTGATATAATAAAAATAATGTCCCACTTTACTTCCCTGTGAAAGGAACCAGTCATGCTTCTCTAACATGTCACTCGAAGCAAACAATGAGATAATCAAGCAGCTAAGTGCCATAAACATTATAACAAACTCTCAATTCCCTGATGCTACTAATGCAGTCCAGCCAGGGTGGTGTAAACATTTAAAAAAGCTAGTCAAGTACCCTTGTCGTTGAATTATTATCGCTTAAATGATTGTCTCCCCTCTCTCTATTCCCTGTAGAAAGGATGACTTCTGTTAATGCATTTTATTGTTGTGTGTTTTATCATCTGAGTGAATATGTGATCTTATATGCCTCATCATCATCGTCATGCTATGCATCCATCTGACGAAATCAAGTAGTAGTAAGTATAATATGAGTAATAAAGCAAATGAATGTGTGTTCATGCTTCCAGCTTTTTGTTTGCTTAAAAAACTCCTGTCCCTTTTTCCTTTCACAGTGTACCGACCGACTTGACTGGAATTTGTCTCCTGGTGCTACTTGAAATAATCCGAATAAGCAGTGCAATGATTATAAATATCAGAATATGCTTTTGTGGAAATATTCATTCATGATTCGAAGACTTTGTCACGGGTAGATAAAAGGGTTGGATATCTCTCAATAAAGCACTCACAGCACCAGTCCTTCTTTATTTGTTTTCATATGCATAAGTACATAGACATCAAGCTACTCACAACAGCCACAACGGTAAAAACAAATATTTAAAGTACTTGAGAATCATATATCATGGGTAAATTGAGTAAATTAAAATGACAAACTTTCATCGTGATCTACGACAAACAAAATGAATGAATATTTTTTTCCTTGTCCCTATTCCCCATTGAATGTACTACTGATGGCATTCAAAAATATTGTAAACAGGTTGTATATGCATACTTTTGCTTTTTAACAGAATAAAATAGAACACTGAATATTGTAAAAATATTTTTGAATTTCTGCACTGAATTTTTTGCAACGAGTTAAGTTTACTTTCTTTTTCTTCAAATTGGGTGGCCCTGGCCCAAACTATTGTTGAAACATTGTCACTCCTAAATTTTCACAAATTTTCAATGTTGATAAGCCTTTACATCACACCTTATCGTCCTGTTGACAATGTGCCATGGGCAAGGCCACTTTATGTAGTAATGCTGATTGACAATGGGTAATGACACGTGAGTGACACGCGGCCAACGAACGTCTACTAAACTAAGGAAGAAATTCGCATTATGGAAACATAAACAAATCCCTTTGAAACCACCAGTGAACCACACGTTGCACACGACCGTTCGACAAGCAGAGACGTGTGCTTTTGGTAATGATAAATTTTGAATCATTTCACGTGCATACTGTTCCTTGTTGTTGTTACTGCTACTACTGTGTAAAAAGTGGAATTTTATATGGTCGTTGTAAAAAGGGTTTTATGTAGTTTGAGCGCATACCTATTATTATCCCTGCCTAAATACCTTATTCATTGATCTCCGCCTTTTACGAGAAAAATACTTTTTCAAAATATTTAGCTACAATTAGTATAATTTGTTAATGTTCTGATGATGTTTATCTGAAGTGATAGATTAAGGTGTAGTTCCTGCATTATTCCCACGAACTTCCGTTTGGCACGTGGCCAGGAAATGTAGGTAGCTCATTTTAAAAGTATTTGCTTCCTACCTCTTTGTGCTTTTGTCAACAACTTTCCCTTGTTCATAATCGGTAAAATGTATGTGTGACCACCCCACCAATTTTTCAAGAGTGAAATTTGTATTTTAGTATTATTATAAAAGAGTTTGACATAAAATATTACATTTTACTGTTTGTTAATGATGGGAAAATGTGATGAATATAGGAAGTACGGTTACAGTTATAACAAATCTGTGCAACACGGATCGTCACTATCATTATTACTAAAACGAAAGTAGAAAAGTCGTAAGGGGACCAAAATATTTTATTCTTTTCCCTCTAGTATGCAGCAAAGAATGTGTCACAAAAAATGCTAGTTACCCTTCATTTAAAACACTACATTAAATACTTATAAGGCTATGAAAGCTCCGTTGCAAGTATTGTTACTGGAAGTCGGATAAAGAAGAAGAAAAGAGTTTTATCTGAGTAGGAAAGCAAGAAAAAAGAATGGTCCCAAAAGATTGAGAGAGAGAGACTATGCGAATGAACATGTACATGTGTATAAGCCTTCCACTCCACCAGATAAATGAAGTATAAATTGAATCTGAATCCCTTTGAGACCTTGTCTTGCAGTAATACAAAAGGTATTTTGTGAAACTAGAGAAGAGAATGCATGTAAACGAAGGAGAAAAAAAAGGATGCCAAAAGGCAAGTCAGCAACTTGAAAACTAAGTAGATATAATGAAGAGACAAAAGAGACTGGAGAGCAAAGCTGATGTGATGGTATTAAAAAAAGAAAGGGAACATTTTTTATTATAAAGTACAACATGAAAATATGAATCCACGTAAAATAGAGATTCATATGTGTATAGAAATTTTTAAGAAAAAAGAAAATATTACTTGTTTGATAAAGTTGTAACTCAGTAATGTGCTTTGTGTATGTAGGTACCCGAAATTTCCCTTTCTGTAGGTGTTTAACCATTTATTTCGCTTTCAGTGGAGCATGCAGGTTGACAGGAAAATATAAATGTTGCTTTTATTTGGAAGGAGAAAAAAGGCAAAAATCACAATCTCGCTCAAATTACCTTTTGGAGGAACATGCAGATGATAATATTTTAGTGATCCTCTTTGTCTTTTTCCTTTTATCCCTGTTCTTTTCTCTCTGCTTCCGTTGAATTTTATACATTCGGCTTAGTTGTACTGCTTTCTACTGTTTGTGTATGATCGTATCATACAAAAATTCATATTGCTATATTTGCCTTTAATGATAAACTTAAAGCACAGCATGTTATAATGTAAGTCCACAGTAAGCATTTTTCATAGGGTATGTATTTTCATATGATTTTTTTTGTTGTCTTATTTGCTCGGCAGCCTTCTCTCAGTCTCAAGGGGCCAAAAAGACGAAACGCAGGATCGATGTACGTTGCTGAAAGTAGTCGACTAGGAAAAATCATGATAGGTTGAGTTGAAGTGGGAATTTTAATGAAATTATAAAGGAATAAAACAAACTTGGATGGATGTACATTCGTAGTTATATAACTGTTTATCTAGGAAATACTTTTTCGGCAGTTTAATAGTAGAACAAAGCAAGTTGCAAGAAAACATACAGAGACAAATAAGCATTTTATGCATCCAAAATTATTACAAGGGAGCTGAAGGGATTTTTTTTATTTGAACTTCCTGATTTTGCTTTGGGAATAGGGATAAAGATAAAAATTGCAAGCAGCAAGGTTGACTTACACATACAGTAACATGCATACTTGGAAGGAAGCAGTAGAAATATGATGAAAAGTTGGAATATTTATTAGCTCTTCAGAACTTTACTTGCTCATAGTAGTAGTCATAAGGTAGTCATCAAACTGGCGTTAGTTGATAACCATGATAATATAATAAGTAGTACGAAAATGGAAAAACCTGAAAAGGCGATGTAAAATAGCCTGCCAGTTTATTCACTCCCTGATGAACTAGTGGATAATATAGGGACAGATAAAGTCTGCATACTGTAGAGCAGTATTCACTAGCTTGTTGGCACATTAATTCTTTCTCCTTCCTCACACAACACATTCACATAAATCCCTTGAAGGGCTTACGAGTTGGAAGCTCATAGCTCATCCGTCCACGGGAAAAGGGTATTATTGGTGATGATGAATGTTCGTGCGTGTGTGTGTGTGTGTGTATGTATACAAATGTTTGATGAAAGAGCAGATAGTGAACAGGCCATTTTTTTCTAAAGAACCACATACGTGTGTACTGGGTATTTAATATATTAATGCTTGTTGCACGAAAACAGAAATAAAAGCATGTCTATTTGCATGTATTTTTGCTTTTAACTTGCATGGCGTTGTTCAATGATCGTGGTGATGGTTCGTTTACATTAAAACATTTCATATTCACAGCAACTTGTTCGAAAAATAAGCACAGGCACACAATCGGTTGTCTTTTTCATTCTTTTCGTCATCTCCTCATCGCATTCTCGCCCTGAATTCGTTTATTGAATGATCATTACAAAAAGCACCAAATAGAAAGGGAACATGGAGGAGGAGATTTCATACACATATTGTTGGTTGTTTCAGAGAAAAATGTGTAATAATCATGATCGTATATTTAGAACCTCATGGAAAAGTATCTACGAAAGTAATATGAATTGTTATTGGGCATGATATCATGATGATGGTTTTTTTTGTCAGGTTACTTTTGGAGGGATCAATGCCTCCTGTTTCTCCATGAATTTATATCAAATACATAGAAAGCTCTCAGCACAGAATAATACATTTGTTACCCGTGAATCCTGGACAAATAATACCACGAACGAAACAATTAAATACTTTACTTACGTACTTAACTTTGTGCACAACACACTATATGGGATAGAGCGAAAGAAAGAGATTACTTAAGCCATATTATAACCTTTTTCGTTGGTAATAGTGGTATTCTTCTACCAGTTTCCAAACAAGTCATAATCTTTTAATGGTGCAGTATTTCACTTGCCCCTGGAACTGTCACCAATTGATTTACTCGGTTTTTGAACCTGCCTTTCCCTTTATTCAAATAAGTTTTTTTGTACAGCAGTTTTGAAAAGTGATGAGTGATTGAGTTTTGTTGAAATGGGTTTAATACAAAAAGTGTCTTTTCCTTGGAGTAATTTTCCTTTCAGTAAGCGGTTAATAGCAATTTTGGTGCATATAGTGCATGTTTATTAATTTTTTTATACTGACAGCGTTTTGTCTATGAACGAATTTTACATGTAGAATAACTGTGATCATTGTTGTATTTTTTTTAAACAGCGACAATCCCAAGGTGTGCTGGATGCGAAGGGATGATTCTTGATCGATTTATATTGAAAGTGGTTGATCGAACATGGCATTCTCGCTGCCTCAAATGTGTTGAATGCGAAGCCACGCTGGCTGACAAGTGCTTTCTAAAGAATGGACAACTGTTTTGCAAAGAAGATTTTTTCAAGTATGCCATTCCACACAGTTCGAAGTAAATTTTGGATGTTTATTGTACTCTCTTTCATTACTTAATTTATTACTATAACTATACTATTCTATTCGTGCCATTCTTTTGTACTTTTTTGTTGGCGCAGTTCATCTACATATTATTTCCTCCACATGATTGTTTTTCTGACTTTAGCTTCTAGCATTTCAAACCACATTGAATTACATATTTGTAATATTTATTTATTTTTATTCATCAGGGCTAAAGGTAAAAGTCAGTATCCTGTCATATATGTATACACTGTATGAATTAAAGACACGTGTATGTTAACGCATTTCCTAATGTCCTTATTAAACTTTTTAGATGGAAATGGTTGTTCTGATTCCGGTGGTGATACACCAAATAAACGACCACGTACTACAATTACAGCTAAACAGCTTGAAACTTTGAAAAGCGCTTACAATGCCAGTCCCAAGCCAGCACGCCATGTTCGGGAACAGTTGTCTCAAGACACCGGACTTGATATGCGGGTAGTCCAAGTTTGGTTTCAGAACAGGTAAGTCTAACTTCAGATTGAGAGAGTTTGAACTTGTCTTACAATACCCCTATAGAAGTATATATATATACCTTTCTTCTAGTCATGAATACGGACGTTGTTCACTGAGCATACTATGCTGTTGTTGAATGAAGGGCGAAAGGATACGCACGAGCAGTAATGTTGGTTATGTAAATACTAGAGGGGCATTCCCTTATTGTTTTGAAGTACACGAAGCATTTTAGCTAGTGTATTAAGTATTCTATTTGCATGCAACTTTATGCTTACATGCTGACGAGGTGATGTGTACAAGTAATGATGATGCGTCACAGTTTGATGGAGGAGTGTAAGCCTTCTAGTCCTCGAGTTTAGCACGTAAACTTTCTCTCCCGGGAACCATTCAACAAAGTCAAAAAAAGGGACAGAGTTGGAGAATGTGAATGCACAAATGACACTCACATTTTATCCCTACGTTATCTCCACTAGAATTATTAAGCTACAAATGAAGCCAGCATAATACAGATTATAGACCAGACATTTGCCATGTCACTTGGCGGCATCATTGTCGTTATACATAGCATCGCCAAATACTGTATTGAGCAGAAACCAGTAAAAATCCCGAGACACTGACTGACTGACATAATAGCCATCTAACGCTATATGAGGATCGAGGATAGGACTAGATGATAAAAGTCCTTTATATTGCACAAGAAGCATGCTTATTTTATCACTACAATTTATTCATTCTTGTTCTTTTTTGTTATCATTATAGATTTATGTGTGGTGGATACTTTGCAATACAATCTTTATGCAGGGCAGCCGTTGTTATAATGGTCCAATTAATCACCTAACTACTCTTAAGTGCTTCAATCTCTTTTATTGCGCTTTGTTACTTATTGAATTATACTGTACACACATAAACGTACGAAAAAGTAAAGAATACTTGGTATGTTTCTGTCACAGAATAATAAGTATGTAGTATTCGGGTTTCACACAGGAAATGAGGTACAAGGGTACAACTTACCGCTAGAATTGTTACCTCTACTATTTATTTTAATGTTGTCATTGCAGTTGCCCATGTTTCATTTTTTATCAGCTTGTGCTACCAGCCTAAATGCAGAAGTATTCTCGCAATAATAGGAGACCCGTACTTACCGCTTAAAGGTGGCACATTAAATCAAAGTCACAAGAAAGCTATCGAAGCTATTGAAATCGAAATGTAATGGCATCTTTTGTAAGAAGATTTTACAATCGCTTTATGAATCTTGATTCTTCATTATTTTTGTTTTCTAATGTTGAGTTGCTTGTCCACAACAACATGAGTAACATTACTTCATGTTAGACTAACATCAAGTTTACGTTGCAATTACTAAATGTTGCTGCTGCTGGTTTCATGTTTCTGGGCAATGACAGTATGAACATGTACCCAATTGTTGAGTATTGATTTTAATTAAGTACCATGAGCCTAAATGTACGTTTTAAATGCGTATTTATTTTTAATACAAATAAACTCCTATACTTGTCCTAAACTCTTTTCCGCTACTACAAATTTTTGACATCGCATGAAAATCAAAGACGCTTCCAAATATACGTGATAAGTATGTTCATGTTACACACTACTGCTAGGCCAGCTCGATATTCTATCTACCCAGATATAATTCTGGAAAACCTCAAAAGAGATGCAACATTGTAACATTTTACTTTTGCTTTCCTTTGCCCCAAATAAGTATAGCTTTCTGAAATGGACTGTGAGATTATTTGTATTTTACCAGTGATGTTTGACAGAAGAGAAAATGCACAGCGTTTCATCTTTCCAGTTCAGCTAGCTGTACTACAGTTAGTCAGAAGCTGGAAACAAGAGGAGAAATGTACACAGTCAACAGTCGTAAAATGACCAAACATCCAAATCCAAGCTCGTAGAACAAACCGGGTCTTTACAGACGAAGTTGATGATAATGTTCATCATCCGCATCCACGTCCTCGTCAATAATAAAAACGGGCTTTGTTTACCCACCATAAACATTTGGGATGCGATCCAGTGACTCAAGTGGAAGAATTGAATTGACTTGGGTTCCGCTTGCGATCTACACAAACAGTCAAAAAGCCTGTGTAAATGTTGTAGAGGTAGCATGCACAAACACAGACCATGTAGCTAACTATTGCCAAAGCATAAACGTTTATTACATGTTCCCAAAGCGGTAGTATCTTTCTTTTCTATTCATTCGTTGATACCCTTTAGGAGCCCTGAATGCATGGCCCTTTTGCTACTGATGTAATAAAAACACCAACCAACAACGCTACTTTTTGCTGTTTCGTTAAGAGATTTTTGCAACGCTGCTGTAGTAAATATAACATGACACAAATAATGAATGCGGCTATATAGGAAGTTTGCTGTACCATTCACACCAGTTAAACTTGATGTTTGAGTTTTTCCTGTTGTTTTATTGCCACTTTTTTAAATTTCAAACTTGTATGTGAAACCCAATCAGTTTTCACTTCAACATTTTTCAATCTGATAAGATGATTTCAAAATTTACCCGAGGATATTTAAGCAAGAGTTTTATGCGTCATGGCATGCACAGTTTTTAGAATGCATAATATGTGCGTATTTGTGGTGAGCCATTTACGATATTACATACACTGTATTTTTCTCCTTTTTCTTGTGACTGAATACTTAATTTTGAATCTCTTTTAACGCTTATTTACATAGTTTGTCTTGAAATCCCAGCAACTGGGTTTTAGTGACGATGATGCTTACTGAGAGGACATGAAAGATGCTTTGTACTTTGATGTTGATAATACGTCGTGTCCCAAAACTTTGTATTATGATTGTATAGAATATAAAATATATAATTTTACTTTCACTCTACCGAATCTTCAAGTGTTTATTTGACGTAAAATTTGCAGTTGCTGCTTGTTTTCCCCTTGTAACTTTCATATCACGGTACAATATTGTACACCTACTTTGATACTTGTATCTTACAACTTTGAGTAAATCGTTGTAACAAAAACTGTTTGATTTAAATGTACTATTTGACTTCCAACATAGTGTATGAGTAGGCAACTAAAACATGACTTTATTCAACTGGAAAATTAGCAGGATATTACATATAATACAGAGAGTATATGTGCATAGTGCATACACGTACAAGCAATAAAACTGTATGTTTTTAAAATGAAAAATATTACTTCAAATTTCAACCCAGCATTATATATATGCCCTGATGTATGCAAAAGATGTTATTTTTACGCTTCAGTAGCTTTTACTGCTGAATGCGATGCAGACAAAAACACTTCCGTCGTATGATGTATATTTATTAAATACCTAAAATTAAACTGGAGAATATAATTATTTTGCATCGATAAGTACGATTGCTGATTAGAGATTAAAAAAAT
>JAHZMZ010001865.1:0-11719 GCA_027743805.1 Lepidocyrtoides sp. E14
AAATATGAGTTTAATCGGAGTAATAGTCTCTGAGATTTCGTGATCACACACACACACACTAACACACACACAGACAGACAAACAGACTAATCTCATTAACTATCTCATTGCATTAAAATGCTTTCGATAGTTAATAAAAACATTTTACTTGATATTTAATGACAGATTCGGTTTTATTGGAATGGATTTGTGTAAAAATGTTCCAAAACTTGTAATCCATATTGATCATGTGGTGACTGGTTTAGTTCTCAGATACTGCTAACGGAAATAGTAGCCAGTAGTATGCGTGATATGAGTGCAAGCATTTTTGGTTGCACTGTACTGTAAATGCCTGCTACTAAAAATAGTGATTATTCTATCAGTGTTGAAACTACCGTTTGCGTTAACTCATAGAGGGACTTTAAAGACATATCAGGGAATTTAGTACATGTAACGGGTATACATAAAAGGTTGATTATTTGTTCATTCCATTCGATTCATTCAGAAATTCAGAGTAAAAGTCACGAAAATAGAATTGAATTGCTTACACGCGCTTATACAATATTGAATGAAAGCTATTTTTGGACAAGGAAATTCATGAAAATTCAAGTTTTTGTTTGAATTTATAAACTGAGTTTTTTCACTCCAATGAAATTGCAAACAATTATTAATAATAATTTTTGACTAATGCGCATTAGATAAAGGCACAGTTTAGCTCTTTTGAAGTTTGAAACAAATGAGATGGTAGACTATTAGAGCCATACTATAACACTGTGGTTTTGTGTTAATTACAATAGGGTTCATTTACGGTCTGTTTAACTCATTTATATTTTAGCCAAGATTAGGTACTTTACTGTTTATTTTTATGCTTGAATGATATTCAAAAGAGAGTGTAATCCTTTGAATCCAACAATGTAATTCCACTTTTCAATCATTAGTTTGTAGTTTGCTTTCATTTCTTTGTTCTTCCACAAGATTTAACATGACAATATAAAAGCTTGCCTAAGGATGAGGCAAAAAGTAGTATTTCATTTGAAGGATAACAGGAAATGTTACAGCTTTCAGGGTGAAATAAATGGAGCTCTGGTAAGAGGAGAAGTTAAAGGCAGCAATGTTATTTCTATTGTAATTACTTTCATAGACAGTCACTGTATTACCATTCTTATGCAGCTTTCCTGAGTACCAACATTGGTAACAGAAAATTAGAAAATTGAAGAAAGAATGTGATGTGATGTACTATTTGCAAAAGTTTATATTTTGAATCCGCTACATGCATTTTCCGATCATTCCCCTTTTTACCTTCTGCTTACTGACCTAATTTAAAATCATTCCCAACCATTTTTTGCTTTTTAACTGTCACACCCTTGCAATTTGACATGTCACAATGACCCACCACACTTTCTCTTGATCTATACATGATACATGAAGTTAATCAAACATTCCAACGTGACCTACCATTAAACTAAACAAGTAATGCAAGCCAAAATACCTCAAAAATGATTTCGATCATATATTCCAAAGCTATGCCATCCATCCTTTTTTAACAAGATGTGAATGGGAAACGACATAATCCAACAGCATAAGGAGTATGTGAGGAACAGAGCCGGAGCTTCTGAGAATATTTGGTCGATACAAATTTCCATGGAATGATACAAACAACTCTTCATGTTGAACCTTTTTCTAGCTTTTCTTACACCACATATACACCTCTCCTTTACAAAGTTATTGCTCATAATACTATCCATATGTTTACGTTTTTTAAACTTTTACATATCCTGCCATTCGTAATTAAAACTTGTATTCAAACTTATCTGACTGAAACGTGTAATAATTTCTACTTCTAATAATTTATTCTCAAACCAATTCCACTGAATTATCTAGACTCAACTACAAACTTCTAGACAACACGTAAAACCAAAGAAGACCTGAAAGATGGATTCCTACTACCAAACCACCGTTCTAGACCGCCCATCCTGCGCTTCTTCAAAGCAGATAGACTCGGCATTTTCAAAATGTCCCAGGTATTTACAATATTTCCGTAGAAAGTGTCACCACCACAGGACTTTCATATTTCACACATTATCATTTTAATTATCATCTTTTGTTTCCAATTTTCATTCCAACCCTCTCAACACACATAAATCTACAGAAAAATATAATTATCCTTCTATTCAGTTTTCCTATATACTATTGTAATCATTGTCACCACCAAAAATTTAATTTTCAACAATTATTAATCACACAAATTCTCTTTCAAGTCTGTTTAATAGTAACTTACTACAGTTTTACACAATACTGTCAGTGAACATGCCACACACTCATTTAATATCATGTATCATTCTTCTCTTTTTTTGTCTCCTTTCCTCCTCTGCCAAAAACTACTGCCGTCACCATTATGAAAATGCTCCTACCGAACTGGAATGTGCAATTGTCCCATCTTGTGATTCTGGTGCATTGCATCATCATCGTGGTCGTTCAACCAAAAACCACGAAAATCCTTCTTCACCACCACCACTGCTGCTTTTCCACCCAGAATGACAAAGGAGTTTTTGAGAAAGCACTGCAAAGATAATAAATTGTACATGACTCCTGAGCTGAATGACGTGCTTTACCTTCATTACAAAGGTATCGCATTTATAATATTTCAATTATGCTCTTCTTCCTCGTTTTGTTGTTGTTACATTCAGTGCAAGCCAGCAGGCACTCAGCCAATCTAATTTTCTTCCAATTGCATGCACGTGCACAATTATCAATGTTATTTTCTCATGTGACCACAAATCCGTTATTTTATGAGTGAACTATCTACAACCACCACACCTTACATTGTTTTTGTTTTTTTTGTATTTTCTCCCCCTTTTCCGTCATCACTTGTCCGTACTGGATTTAAGTCATAATCGTATTTCTGATCCGGAAGTGATTAATGTGAATAAATACATTTATAAAAAATAAGCTAATACAAGCAAAAGGGTAAAATGTCAAAACTGCAGAAAGATTAGCTTATGCACTTTTTGTTTTGGTTTAATAAATTACAGGTTTTCGGAGAAATGAAAAATCTCCATGTTCTCAACATGATGGGTAATCCATGCATTCGGAAAATAGAAAATTATCGACGACACACTATCGTCAGTTGCGTAAGTGTGAAAGGATCTATACGTTAATATTATTACCTCATTCGGTTTCTGTTTCGAGTGGACTCTCTGTTTTCAATTTATTCAAAACATTTTCCATTATAAAAAAACAATGAATATTGCTTTTCTTCAAATCTTTATCCATTTCAAAACAGAAACTGTTGACGTATTTGGATGACAGGCCTGTCTTTGATAAAGAACGTGCTTGCTGTGAGGCTTGGTAATGCAAAAAATGCCACTTTCTTTTTTATTTCTTTTTTAAAAGAAAATATTTCAGTATTCTATTCTTAGAACATGTAATCTAAATACTGAAGAAAAGATTATATTTTTGACATTTTTTTCTCTTGTTTCTCTTTTCTTGTTATCCCATCCCACTTTACTCCATTCGGTGAAAACAAAGGGCTTTAGGAGGACGAGAGGCAGAGAGGGAATGTCGGGAAAAATGGAACCAAGCAGAACAGCAGAAGATTACAGATAGTGTCAACGGTACGTGAGATGGCACATTATTACGGTTTTTTCTTCTTCTTCTTTTATGTATGCAAATATTGTACAGAAATGCTGATCCTTTTTTTCCGTTGGACGAGAAACGGATGTCATGTTATTTTTTTTACTTATTTTCGATTGATTGAACAATCCAACATTCCTTTTATTCTTGCTTGATGCGACGAGAGAGAGAGAGAGAGAGAGAGAGAGAGAGAAAACTGTTAAAAATTGAAAAAGTTACTTTTTTATAACACGTCAAGATGTTTCCTTCAGTGTGCTTGCAAAGTTGCAATGGAGCAAACAAAATTGAACTCTGAGTTGAAATATTTATGCTATGCATATTTTCCGACATTAGATATGTTTATTTGAAGAAAATTATATGATTTTCTTTCTTTAAAAAAACTTTTAGCTTTGATCTCTCTGCGAAATCGTAAGATTGCTGAGCGAGAAGCGCAAGAGAAGGAGGAAGAGGAGCAAAAGGAGAAAATGATGAAGTTGGCGAAAGAAAGGGAGGAAGCGGAGGCAGCCGCCCGTGAAGTTATCAATGACCTTCTATGCAGACTTGCCCCAGAGAAAGGTTTCATTTGTCAGACAGCAACAACAGATGAAGTGTCATCTGAAGATACTGCCTCTGACCGGGACAAGGAATCCGACACGGAGATCAGTGAGTCTGAGAGTATAAGTGGAATGGTTGACGTTGGTAATGGAGCTGCTGGTGACTTTAAAAGAAATGATGGAAATGACGAAGACGACGATTTGACTGGTCTTGTGATGAAGATGACAGAAAATGTCAATAGGAAAAAAGCAGAACGTGATAAAAATGTGACGGATCATGCAAAAGAAGAAAGTGCACGGGTGGTAGCAGATGTCTGTGAGGAGCCACGTTCAGCGGATGATCCTACTGCTTTCATGTCTTCGTTTGATGGTGAAAAGGAAATGCTGGAAAAAATGGAGACGCGGGAGGAAAGTGATAATGATGGTGGAATAGACGTAGAAAATACAGAGACACAGCGGGAACCAAAGCTGCTGAGAATATCGTCTGTTTTTTATGCAGAGCAAGTGGAAAAGGTGGAAAGAGAGTTGGGAATGGGGCAGTCCTCCAGCAATGGCGCAAGCAGCTTTTGTGATGCCACTGGGGGTGATGATGGAAATACGCCTAAAAGCTCCTTTGATGTTTATCTCTCCACCTTAGAAAAGGCTTTGGATGAGGTGAATAAAGTTGAGAAGGAGAAAATGCAACTATTTGCTGAACGGATGGAGAGAGCGAAAGAAAGTTTTCAAAGTGTTTCAGATGAAGAAAAGGATGATGATGATGAAGCTGAAGAAAAAGAAGAGGAAACCTTTTCATCCGCTTTATTTTGTTCCTGTACCAATAATGAGGAATGTGAATGGGATCATCTTTTTTGCCAAGATGGTGAAAATCAGGAAGTGGAAAATGAGGACGACGACGGTGACCATCCTTATCATGACGATGATGAACGCTACTTTGACGATGAAGAGGAACTTGAGGAACAGTTTGAAGAGGTTGACGAATGTAGTGACAATCACGGTACAACTTCCAATGCCCATGTGGCTGATTATGGTGGCTTTCCCTCATACAATTACTTTAGCTGTATGTCTGCATCTGATTCGCTAAATGATCATCAGCAGTTACGATTTCCTGGAAATGTTGATAATGAAAATGATCGCGATCGATCACTAATTCCCCCAGAATTGGAGGAAGACATTAGGCTAATCTTAAGTCATGACTTGTCTGTTATTGAAGCGATTAACATGGACCGAGTACTGGAAACTATGCCAAGAATGGAAAACCCTGAAAGTATAATCATCAATGAAGTAGAAGTGAAAGCAATGGATGCAGTAGATGAATGGGAAGGAGAACAAGGTGGAGAAGATGAGAAAATATGTGGGACAGAGGATTAAAAAATTCATCCTGATGAAGCAAAAACGCGTTCTTTTTTGAACGAAAATATTCTTCATTCTTTCAAGGACCAACAAACATAATTTCATAATGAAAATGTAAATTAGCATCCCAGTAAAGAGCAAAGAAGCGATTAACATGGACCGAGTACTGGAAACTATGCCAAGAATGGAAAACCCTGAAAGTATAATCATCAATGAAGTAGAAGTGAAAGCCATGGATGCAGTAGATGAATGGGAAGGAGAACAAGGTGGAGAAGATGAGAAAATATGTGGGACAGAGGATTAAAAATTCATCCTGATGAAGAAGCAAAAAACCAGTTCTTTTTGAACGAAAATATTCTTCATTCTTTCAAGGACCAACAAACATAATTTCATAATGAAAATGTAAATTAGCATCGCAGTAAAGAGCAATGCTAACCTGAAAGTGGCACAAGTCAACAGCTTGCAGAGTTGAAAAAAATCGAAATCTGCTGATTTTGTATTTGAAGATGTAACATTATATGTTATTAATGTTAAAACCTTTTATATAAAAGGTACTGTATATGTAAATAAAATTCTTTTTAAATAATTCTGGATATGAAATGAAAAGAAGCATAATTTATTTATATGAGCATCGATGCTGCGTATTATTACATGACTGTTCATTTTACTTTTTCTGATAACATTCTTAATCGGATATTACAGTGTGCGTAATCCTTCCAACCTAGTCGTATTCTCCGGGATTCAGATTCTTCATAAAAAATAGTAGTGTAAAAATAGGTTATTATTTTTTACGATCAGCAATAGTGAGTGATATGGATTTGAAATACATATGATTCGCAAGCATGGCACTTAGGTTTGGGTGGTCCTTAACGGGTATAGGTCCCTGCATAAGGAGTGAGCCCACTTTAATCGAAACGCTTTGTTAGTTTTTTGTGTGCATCTGATTTGCTTGTTGATGAGCACGATTTCCTGGAAATGTTGATAATGAAGATGATTGTGATCTCCCAAGGACATTAGGCTAATGTTAGGTCATGGCTTTTCTGTTATTGAAGCACTGGAGGAGATCGAGTACTGGAAACTATGCCAAAAATGGAAACCCCTGAAAGCAAGGCTGCTGTATCAAATGTGAAAGAATGTCATTCAATTTATTTATCAACGTTACATTGTTGACGCTCTTTCAAATTTGATTCGACCTTGCCTGAAAGCATAATAATGAAGTAGAAGTGGACGTGGAGAAAATAAAAAAATATGTGGGCAGAGGATTAAAATTCATCCTGATGAATTAAAAAGCAAGTTCTATTGTGAACGAAAATATTTTTTTTATTTTTTCAAGGACCATCAAAAATAATTTCATGATGAAAATGTTAATTTGCATCGCATCAATGAACAATTCTAGCAAGAGAGTGACACGAGTCGGAAGCATGCAGAGTTGCAAAAATTGGAATATGTTGATTTTGTTCTTGCACGCATAACCATATATATGTTATGTGTACAAACGTTAAAAAACTTTTTTATACAAGGTATTGTATAATATGTAGATAAAATTCGGTTTCTATTCAATTGTTGGATAACAAACAACAATATTTTGTAGTACATGAAAAACTGAATGAACATTATGCAAAAGTTTAAAATGTTTTGCTGATCTCTAGCAAGTAAGATTTATTCGCGTCAGCATAATTTATGAATTACAGTGTTCGGTAGCATTTTTTGTACGATATCATGTACTACAACTTTAATGACTGCCGACTACTTTGTCTTAATGTCTCATTCCTTGCAAATATTCAATGTTCTAAACCACCTTGTTGCGTGCATAAAATAAAAATAACAACTCGTGTCTGGACTGATGATTCCGACTGACATTAGACGTACGGAAAATTATCACTGTATGAAGGAATGGGAGAATTATGTGTGAAAAAGATGCAATTGGAAGATTCGCGAATGCGGTGGTATGATAGGATATAGGATATACATAGTAATGAATAAAACATGACAAAGAAAATGGTTTTCAACTCTGTTAATAATAGTAATTAGTATTAACGTAAATACTTGATCACACCTCCACGCTGTCACAAATTGTGTATGTAAAAAAACTTGGTGCTATGTAGGTGGAATGGAGGATCAATCCATTTTTCTGCTATAAAAGTAAGACTTTTTAATAGTAACCCTTCCAGTCGCACGATCTATGTAATAATTAGATAATCAAGCTTAAATATGTATATGAGGGCACTTTTATTCGTACGAAGCTTACAGGTCAAGTTCAGTCACTTTTTTAATGAATGTTAAGTTGACAAGATAGACGAATGTGTAGGAACTAAAAGTGAATAGTAATCCTGTATTATTGATATTCTATTTTTTATGAAAAAAAAACCCAACACAATTCTTTGTTCTTCACAGAACATAGTGATTTGGTACGACTACATATAGGTATTCTAAAGTTAGAATGATGATGTCACAGTATTATGTGTTTATTCTTACTATATGCTCGTCATATTATGTGCAAATTGTATAATTTTTGCTTGACCTAGTATACAATTATCTAGCCTTTTGGGGATAATTATTCGCTTTACTGTAGCAAAAGAACTTAAGGATATATTCATGAGTACCTACGTACATTATAGATACATGGCAAACATGTAGGTTTACATGACCCTATCATTGACTTGACTGACTGACAAGTATGCAGCTACACTGTGAGTAAAAACTTGCAGCGAAAGCGAAGCATGCTCAAAGCCATTGTAGAAATTCATACCCAAGTCAGTTATTAGAGTCAATTATCAGCTTGCTCAAAAATAGGTAATGTTTTATTGTTTTATTTTAGAAGGCAACCATGATAAGCTCATGTTCATCAAATACTGACCACGGTATTCTTGATTTTTTGTCATTGTAACAGCTCGTTTCCACCATCTATCACGAATTGAGGTAGAGAAGAGAAGATATTCATAGCTTTGATTTGTTTGATTGACCATGTTAGACTTCTTTTGTGCGTATTCATCAAATATCGTAAACATGCGTATTTAACAATATACCACCCGTCCTGGGTAGCCCGTAACGCAAGCGTAGCGTTAGACTCGTTTTTCACTGAAGGAAGAAGAATATCATACATAACTTGTTTTAATTAAAAGTGATCATTTCAGAGTAGTAGATCAGTTAATACTTTGAATATGACGAAATAACAAAGATAAATTATCTTCTTTACTGATTCCTAGAAATATTTTTTTACTCTCTATCCGACCATCCTACATTATGCTCAAATTTTTAATAATGTCTACTATTTGAAAGTTTATTGCGCATTGTTCAATAGTGAGGCTAATAATTATAATCAAAGCGTTTCATACTACTCCTACACAAAAGCCATTTTGAATTCGACAAGCAACAAAATATGTTTACAGGCAATAATCATCCTTCCTGCTTTTTTTACAAATATTTGCATTCCAATATATTTTTCTCTATCAACAATCACTCCAACCTTCAAATTACATATCATGTCAGTGAATGTAACCCGAATGTATTTACTGCTAAAATAACTACATTAATTATTATTCTAATCACCCATTGACATTCGACAACAAAAGAGAAAAATGACGTAGGTTCGATCATCGTCGAAGTGATTTTCGTGGTTGTTTAGAGAGGTGGTAGAGGGATTCGTTCCCTTCTCGTGCTCATTCAAAATATAAACTCAACATGCTCATCATGACGAACATCATATAAATGTTTTTTTCTGCTGTCATCATCCTCTTTGAGTTTGAACAACGTCAGTCGTCAGCCTACAAACTGGTTGTTAGTTGAAAACTAAGAACCGTCCATTTCTTTTTCTACTTTTAATGCTTTAATAAATCGATTCATCTTCTCACTGCGCTGCTATTTTTTATCCCTTTTATCCCCTCCTAATCTGTTCGCAGAAATAACATTTTCAGTTTAGCAGCATGCATATGTATAAAACATTTTTACAAACGAACATGATGGCACTACACAAAAGTTTGATTGTTCTCTTATATACAAAGACGATGATAATCAATGGACCATTGCCGATGGTCAATAAGTCAACAACACTGAAACATACATTATATTTTTAAATTATGTATCTTTGCATGCATCTATTTATTTGCATTTTAAGGCAAGCTAGTCAAAGCGAAAAGAGAATATTGTTTTTTCAATTACTATTTCGCTTGCAGTTCAGACTGCATCTCGCCTCACACCCCATGCATCAATTGATGTTTAAAAAAAATATTCCTAATATTGTACAGAAGAAACTTTTTACACTTGACTATATTGCATTGGCTAAGACGGCTTTTATTAATGTCGCTATTCAAACCTTTATTCGTCATATATTCATATTCATCCATGACATGCATGTAAGCAGTCATTTTGCTATGATCAAAGCTTACTCGTCGCTAGAGTCGTCTGGATTTCTGATTAATTAAGTTCATCAAATAAAATAATAATTACCCTTTGGGTCTAACCGAATATCTGTTGCTAGATTATTTGCATTTTAAGGCAAGCTAGTCAAAGCGAAAGGAGAATATTGTTTTTTCAATTACTATTTCGCTTGCAGTTCAGACTGCATCTCGCCTCACACCCCATGCATCAATTGATGTTTAAAAAAAAATATTCCTAATATTGTACAAAAGAAACTTTTTACACTTGACGATGTTGCATTGGCTAAGGCTTTTATTAATGTCGCTATTCAAACCTTCATTCGTCATATATTCATACTCATCCATGACATGCATGCAGTCATTTTGCTATGATCAAAGCTTATTCGTCGGATTTCTGATTAATTAAGTTCATCAAATAAAATAATAATTACCCTTTGGGTCTAACCGAATATCTGTTGCTAGTAAAAAAAATACATGCGTTCATATCTTTGCCGTACCAAGCTTGACAAACGAGACAACCTGCAACGATAGACAACTTTTTATTACTTACAAAAAAGCTGTTTAAAATACAAAAAGTTGTGTAAGCCAGTTTACTGCTCGTACATATTTACGTACAAAATGTAGGTGCAAAATACATTAGCGTGAATGCATGGCAAAAGTAACAGCAAAAAAAATCATAACAAGTTATGTACACAGATTAATAGTAAAAAAAACTACGATAATGTAGGATCACAGTTCCCTGTCGACTTTGCACATTGACGACGTAAGCAAACAGAAAACACTGAGGATCTGACTGTTGCAACGAAAGCATCTACAACTGTGCAGCAATTACCCCCACCTACATACCGACCTACCATAATATTACTAACAATGGGCTGCAAAAACGTAGTACTGTGTAGCAGTAATAATTACAATTGCAGTTTACACTGTCATATCTTTTTTCGTACGTGAGTACAATTTTCATTACATGTTCATCATAAAATGTGCAAAGTTTTTATCAAAACTGTGAAAAAAGTAAATATTTCAACAGTTCTCTTTTTTTTGCAACGTAATTACTTAATTTTGCTGCTGAAAGCGCAGTGATAGTGCTGCTACACTCCATGAAAAAATGGAAAATTTAACCAATGACGCAAACAGCACAGTTTTGTTATTCGAGTTGCTAAATTTGAATAACTGTTCAGAAGAAGTTACTCCGAACGAAACTAATAGTAGTGGAACTGATCCTACCATAAATTTTGTTTTTAATGGAGTAGGTATCCTATTTCTGTTTATTGTGGGCGTTACCGCCAACGTTTTAAGTGTCATTGTTCTAATTCATCCACGATTAAAGTCGTCGTTGAACACATTACTCTTGGGACTAACAGTTTCCGACACAGTAGTGATCACTACAAGTTTTTTAATATTTAGCCTTCGTCACATTCTCCAAAATCTGAATGTGTTCTCTTGGTACAAGGACGTTGGAAGACCGCACGTTCTCCAATGGCTTTTACCGATTGCATTGACTGCACAAATGTGTTCTGTTTACTTTACTGTAGTGATCACTTTGGAAAGGTGATAAATTTTTTTATGCAAAACAATATCCACTTTTTTCAAGCCAAACAATAATACACATCATTATATTTTTTACAGATACATTGCAGTTTGCTTGCCTCTCCATGCTCGATCTATTTGTACTCGCTCGTCCGCAAAATGGTCGTCCATTGCCATAGTCCTCCTATCAACCTTGTACAACATACCACGCTGGTTTGAGTTCGAAGCTGTGAAAGTGGAAAACTGCATAACGGGAGAAATAACCTATGAAGCTGATGAAACCGAGTTTAGGAAAAATAACAAGCTCTTTATTTCGTA
>JAHZMZ010001866.1:0-12785 GCA_027743805.1 Lepidocyrtoides sp. E14
TTTCAAAAGGCAATAATAAAGAAACCTTCTCTAATATTGTTTTCGTTATTATTGCCCCTTTTCGTTTTCCCCTTGGGGGGCAATCTTAGAGCGATTACACTGTAGCTTTCATCTTTAGACTCTCCTGCTGCAAATTTGCGAAAACATGTTTTAGGAGCCCAGTAAGTATAATACATAGTTCGGTTCGGATCACGAGGTATTTGTTGGTGGAAGGTAAGGATGGGATGAGATATTGGAATTGCTATTATAAGGAAAGTTACATAAATACTTGTATATCGTACTTTGCTTGTACCATAAATGTTAAATCGTTGAAAAATTGATAAGAAAAGGTCGGCTTCTCTCGCCCTTTTTCGTTTAACGTTTCGTGCCCGCTTTTCTATGTATAGGAGAATTGTTTGCATGCTATAATTTTTTTTACTTTTTAGATGATGATAAAATATAAAAATAAGTGGATAAAAATTCATGTGTATGAAAGTGTGAAGTGTATGTGAACATTACGTTAAAAATATGCCATAGTTAAAGTTATACAGCTTTCACTCACTGAGCCGACAACTTTCAACTGACTAAAGGAAGAAAGTAATCATCTCAGGCAAGCAAATTGAACTGAAGCCAAAAATGCAATTTTGAACAAAGGTGCGAACTGCTTTTAGTAGAGCAGCACATGTATCGTCGCCCCGCTCTTTTGGCGGGGATATACTACAGGTCCAACTTGTATATAATAGAATACAGACATCAGTACCAGGTGAGCATTCGCTTCGTTTGACAACAAATTTTCTCAGTCATCATCATCAATTAGAAATTAGAATTAAAGTTTATCTAGTATTTTCAACAACAAGTAGATGGGCACTTTTGTTTCATGGAATTTTAGCTCTTTGAAAAAGTCGAGAGTCGAGACAGTTACAATGGAATGAGAGTAGAGCTAGTGAAAATGAAGTGTGCTAAATTGTAAAGTATAACTGTCGTTGTTGATGCTGACTGACACATTCGCCTCTAACGCAAGTTATCTAGTAGTGACAAGCTATTTGAACCGTAAATTAAAAATATTGTTTAGATTACCATGTCTAATGGAGGGTTAAACTTGAAGTCCATGGAACCATTTCCAGTCCAGACCGGAGTAGCAACAACTAGAAAAAGTGGTATTTCCATTGTTGTTCACTCCTACTCAAATAGATATTTCGTTTTGATATCCGAAGCCGGCAGCCAAAGTGTCGGAACAATCATTCAAGTAGTTAAGCATCAACAATCAAGTGCATTAGATATAGGACCCTCTGCGGCCGTCTTTGATATTAGTGTGCGGTTTGGAAACGAAAATCCAGAAATCCTTCTTGCGGCTCGCATCTTGGCGTCCAAAGTGGAATTTGATAAACCCGTTTTATTTGGGTTGGCTCTTCGTACCTTTAACAAGGAAATTTGTGGGGAAATTTCGGAGGAATTACGAAAACTTGTTAGTGCAAGAAACTGAATTACACCAGTTGCTGTTAATCTCAATATTTTCCAATTCCAATAATAGCAGCCACATATTATTCACCTTCATCATGAGTTCGTACTCTGCGATAAATACTCTATCTGCCAGTACAGCAAATCAACCGGTAATTTATGGACAACTAGTTGTTGGGCCTCCAGGAACAGGCAAATCAACCTATTGTTTTAAAATGGGCAATTTTTTAAGAGCAAAACATGGAGCAGAAAATGTTAAACTGATTAATATGGATCCTGGAAATGATTTGCTACCTTACCCTTGCGATCTGAATGTCGGTAACCTTATAACAGTTGAGGACGTTATGGACCGTATGAAGTTGGGTCCTAATGGATCCCTTCTTTACGCAATGCAGTTTATCGATGAAAATTTTCAAAATGAAATGTTGGATAAAATACCTGGTTTATTTTCAAAAGCAGACATGAGTCAGCCTTGTTGGATATTATTTGACATGCCCGGTCAGGTTTGTGCTATTTTAAATACTGTAGATTTTAAAATATGCAGCATCAAAAAGACCATACAGTATTAAAAGATATTTCTGTATTATTTTTATTCTTATTTATAGGTTGAACTTTATACTCATGTAGAGTCTGTGAAAAACATAATTGCTAAAACTGAGAAATGTGGCATTCGTCTCTGTTGTCTTAATTTTGTGGATTCGCACTACTGTTCAGACCCTGGTAAGAGGCAACACTCAAATTGATTAAATCAATAGCAATAAACAGTTTGCAAATAATCGCAGACACAATATATAAATATATACTTACTGTTTAAATTAAATTGCCCTAATTATGAATTATTTTACTCTCACTTCCATTATTACAGGAAAGTACATTGCCTGTCTGATGACATGCTTAACATCCATGCTTCACATTGCGCTTCCGTACCTTAATATTTTGTCGAAAGTAGACCTGGCGGAAAAATATGGAAAGTTGCAATCATTAAATAGCGCTGTGGCGTCTGTGGTAGAAAATTATGGATTGGTCTCATTTCTGCCTTTGGATGTTGAAGATAAAAAATTATTGGATAAAGTTGCTCAATCTGTAGATAAATGTTTAGGCAGATTTGTTCAATGACCGCTGGTAGCCCATGAAATTTGTGATTGTCAGTAGAAATTGGGCTCATTTACTCCATCTTCTTTCCAATGTCAGACTAATCAAGACGTATGAAATATAAATCTTGTTTTGTTATGTACGTAGTTTTACGACGTAAGCTTTACGTTTTTAATGCCATATTTGCGTACATACATTGTATGTATTTACTTACGATGCGGGAATTGTTGGTAAAGAGTATATTATATGGAATCGTGTTCCTTGAAAGTTTGTATGTAATAATAAAGAATAACTTTACGTTTTCAAAAATTCGCTTCGAATTTTACTTTATTTTTTATCTCTCGGAATAAATAATGTTTTACAAGGTTCAATTATTATCATAATGCCCTCATTATATATTCTGGTTCTCACTTGAATCGAGTTGTTTACATAACATTAATATGGTACTCAAGAAGACTGCACACTGACTCAAAAGCAGAAGGCACTTCAAATAATTATCAGTCGTGTTAAACGCTGTAGTGTATTTCGTTAAATTGTTGAAAGCTTGTTTTAACTTTTAACCAAATGTTTATAGAATTATTGACAAAGTACTATACATAATAGACAATTAACCTAGTTAGAATCAATTCGAGAAATAACTAAACTTGTATCAACTTCTCTTGCTTATATTTCTATTTACATTATTTGCCAGAACTGCCCAGCACGTTATACTTAATTAATGCTACATCAACATCACATATAATATGTTTTTCTATATAAACCGATGATACTTTAAAAATGATACATGCATATTTAAATAGTTACAACAACAATAATATAGCAGACTAAAGGAATAAAGTTTCCAATCAATCGTGACTGATGTATTTGATTTTTTTTATATAATCAACAATAAGATTCATTTATTGCTGCCCCGCTGCGGCGGTTGCATCTACTTTAGGAAACTGTTTGATAGCTACATCATCGTCTATTATTCCATCTTTAACTCTTTTATCCCAGAAAGCTGCACGAGATAAAATACTATTACTTGCAGACCTTTTGGTTTTATTCAACGCGGTGGAGGTTAATACATCACCATTTGTTCTTTCCTTCTCGCCATTTGAATAGGAATTTGGAATTGACTCGATTTCATTTGACTCTACTTTATGATCAGTAACACAGGTATTGTTGAAAGTTTCTGTATCACATTCCTTCAGCTGCTCTTCAATCTTGGATTCTGAAGGAATTTTCTTTGTTGAAGCTAGTTTTGTTGTGGGAGTAACTTTGATGTTCATGTTAGGGGTAGTTGGCTGCGATAGACGGAGGCCTTCTCGAAATTCACGGGAGACACTTCGAGCAGTAAGACTATGGACCTGTGAATAATGTAAAATTTAAATTGCATTAGCTACAAAGTTAATATTCACTATATTAATAGATAACCAAGACGGAAAGGGGCAAAATGCGACAGACTGAACAATGCAATGCAATGCATTAATAATCTTTACTAGTGCACCGAAACGAAAAAATAACAGGTTAAGGAAGCCCTTAGCTCGACAAACAATTAAAAAATGTTCCAATGCATAAATTAACAATAATTTGTCACGTAAGCAATCAGCTCATATTTGGACGGTTCAACAATTTGCAAACACGAAAAAAAGGAACATTATCCCAAGTAAAAGTTCAGTCAATGTTTTTACTGGTTTCTTAAAAAGTAGCCTCGACGTCCTTTTGTAGGATTAGTGAACGAGGCCTTTCTCTTCTTGGAATAGGACTGCCGCTCTTCTGTGGCTCCATGGGGGATAAACTTGATGACCTTTTCAATTTTGGATCATTCATCACAGCCTCTGGATCTGTCTTGAGTCCAACTGCTGATCTGGCATCACGAACAATAGACCGTCTCAATTTCCTCAAGGCCCTTTCATCCGGTTGGTTTTCGTTTGAAGGAGTCGTCGGTGTAGCTAGTACTTCCATTGCTGTTGGTCTTCTAACTAACGGCGGTCGAGCTTGTTTTGTTTGCACACTTTCTGAGCGCTTTAGGTCCGTCGTGTCTGGTTGCTTGAGTTCCAAGGAACTGGTTTTTGAGGAAGTTGGACTAATGGCTTCAAACATTGCTGCAATGTTCATAACGTTACTGTTTCGGTTCCTGCGAGCAACTCTTGGTTTTTTATCACCATCAGTGTCTTGAATGCTTTCCCTACTTTCTGAGACTGACGCAGCTGGAGTCATTGTTGAAGTATTTATCGGTGAATCAGGCAAATGAGCTTGAATTATGGACGGAGTGTTTTCAGACCAATGGTGGTCTTGATCTTCCCGACTCAGTGAATTCATATCATTGTCATACGCAAAACTGGAAGTTGTGTTCCAAGAATTCCGCTTGGATGTTGAATTTGAAGGAATGTTGAACACTATTGACTGTTCTTGTTCTGACATTTCGCTGGTTTCTTCGAGCAAAACAAGTTGTTCATTTAGAGCCTGCTCATAATCATATTCCGTTTCCGTCTCAGAAGCATCATTATCCGTTATTGTCGTTGCTAAACTTGCAGGCTGTGGTGTATCCGGTAAAATGGATGCCGGAAAGTGGTCCTGCTCGTCGGTCATCAACTCAAATTGGATTAGATCCAAATCAACCGAATCCAACTCGGACCTTTGACGTGCCCATCGTGGCATGAAACTGTCCGGTATGGATGGTAAAACAAATTGGTCATCATCTGAAGCGTATGATTGGGATCTATTGAGTATTGGATGATCATAGAGGTTCTCTTCTATGGGAGTTGTTGGGGAATCATTTTTATTGGGAAAAACTATCATGTCAGAATCATCAATTTCATACTCCACAGGATTCAGCAAGGTCAGAATTGGGTTAGCAGTTTCAACAAGAGATTTTGGGGGTGGTGGTGTAATGGGCAACGGAGGAGGAGAAGCTTTATTGTCACTGTCAATACTAGATAATTCGTCCTCTCCGTCAGTTTTTTCACATTCAAGAGTTTCCAGTGACTGGATTGCTTCGTCGTCTTCGTCGTCAGTCACACGATTTTGTTCATTAAAGCTAGCTTCAGAGGACTCGGCTGTGTCATGCAATGAATCAAAATCGCATGCGTTGGTAAAATGAAATACCTTGTTAGCATCAGTGTCTGATTCGGATTCACGAGTAAGATCCGGTGATACTATGGACGGCGTATCAAGTGCGATTGCCTCTTGACGCTGCAGAGGTGGAGTGGTATTTATTCTATTCCCTTCTTGATTTGGAATAAGAAGTGGTCGAACATTTGGTTTTGGCTGCTGCCAATTTAAAATTGACTCCATTAGCTTGATTATTTTTTACATAAATGAAAGGAGTTCAAGCATCATTGACCAGTTATCAATAAAATGGAACACTGCTATGCATGAGCAAATCAGCTAATACCATATTATTCATACTTCATGGACCGCATATAATTTTTTTTTTTCAAAATCGAAGGCAAAAAATAATATTGTTGGCGTGTGTTTGTGTGTCGTGATTTCTTACCTGCTGAATACTCTTAGACTCCTTGATAAGGTTTCTCGTCAAATAGCTTTGAGTTGGAAAAGCTTTTGGTACATCCTTTGGCTTAGAATCATCCGGGGTTTTCTCTTTCTGATAAATTTATATTTTTTTTCAAATAGGGTATCAGTAATCGTACGAAAAATATTTTTATAATGCATACATATATGAAAAATTTGATTTTTTTCTAGTAATCATGCTTCGTCATACATTGAACTGTTGGGCTAGCTGCTTTACTGATGGTAATTTAATGGCTTCCAGGTCTGCAGAATCTCTCTTTGAGGACGGTTGTGATTGACTTTCACTCTCCACACTGCTTTGTCTGCTTCTAGTCAAAGATGATGGTGTTGGTGAACTGGTGGAAACAAGGGATTCTCTGTCAGGGGATAACCTCATCGGACTAGAGCTGGGGGCTTTCTTAACTGATACTATGCTTTCAGCCTCCTTTATTCTTCCCTTTTCCTCCAGTTTCTCTATGATGCTCTCCCTCTTTTCCAATGGCACTTTTACTTTCTCTATGATGGTCTCATTGCTGCTAGGGTGCGAAATAGAGTCCTTTGCCAATGACGATGTTTTGTGGACAACTGAGTGTTGTGTTGGAATTTCCTCTTCCTATTTTTCAATACCTCATTAGTTAGTAAAATTCCCTCTATGCCTGATTAAATTTCATGTAAAAATGAATCTGACGATGAAAAGCCCAGTGAATAGAGACACAAAGACAAAAACATGCTAAACAGTTTCAGCCAAAAGGAGTGAATCATGCACGTAGACTATCCACAGAGAGAAGGAAGGGTATAAGCGAGACTCAAGGACAGTAACAGAAGGGAGAAAAACATGCACGTGAAAGTAGGAAATTTGACATTTACTTGAGATAGATAATTTAGACGATTAACGACGGAACGAAATGAGGGTGATTGCTTATCATCATGCAGGTCGGTGAAAGCGTGCTCACATACAACAAACTGGAATTAAGGATACAAGGAATTTGATGAAAAATCAGTCTAGAAATATCTGCTCGCTCTGGAATGGAAAACATTTTGGAACATCAAGTATTAAGCCGTGATAATAGGAGCAACAAGGATGATGGGAAGAAAGCCTCTGTTGGAAAGCATGCCACTAGTTAAACATTTAACTAAAACAGACACAATCAGGTTAATACAATTTTCAAGTCAGAATGTCTATTTTATTTATAATATATGATAAAATAAAGTATTTACAAAAGACGAATAAAAGTACATAGAGTATACTTAAAAGAGACGCATATGAGGACTTTTGTACATGCAGGTAGGAGGAAACAAAAGTCAAAGGACAGAGAAATTAAAGAATGTTAATATGTAATGATGAAAAAAGGATAAAAGGTCAAGTATCGGTACAGTAAAATAAACCATTTTCATAAGAAAATAAATGGATAGATCATATTTACAAAGTGAAATGTAGATAATCAAAAGAAAATACCGGTACGAAGAAAGTCATTTTTGTACGTAAATGTAGGCTTGGATGTTACCTTATCTGAGGAAGCGGCAGTCTTGTTGGGACTTGAAGAAGCGCCTACAGAAGCAGGAAATTTTGGACCCAAGGGGAGTTTTGCAGTAGAAGGCTGCACACCATGAACGTAATAATCTCGAGAAAATCTACATGACATGAGATGAAATATATGCTTAAACATACCTTTATTTTGGTAGCAAAGTGAAGAAGTGGGTGTTATTATATTATTGTCTTACTTTTTATAGTTTTGAGCAATTCGATCAACATTTTGGGGTCTTTCATCGTCAGACGAGCTAACAGCAAGGTCTCCACTTTTGCTGCAATTTATGCATTTCTTTTTTATTGCATTCATGACCTTTTGTTTTATAAGAGACAATAGGTAAAATTTGGTGATACCTTGGAGGTAATGCAAAGCCAGAATTTTCTCGTTGTCTAATACGCTTGGCCAGGTTTTCAGGAGCATATGGATTGTTTGGAAGGTTAACGGGGTTTTGCCACTTTAGCTTTTCACGCTCTGCAATTGTCATTTTTGATGCGTCCATGTTTCGTCTTTCCCACTCCAGTAACTCCTCATAGTCTTCCTTGATCAAAGTGTGATTGTGATCCATTGACTGGGAGGTTTCTCTCAAAGTCTCTTCTATAGAGGAAACTTCAGAGGCGACCTGAAATTTAACAAAATAATATTTAAATTTTTTTAATAACTTTAGCGTTGAATAGAGTGTCAAATGCCAAAACTACATACCGACACTGGCCGTGGCTGAGGGGATACTGATTTGGCATGATCTTCAGATTGCACAGCCAATTTTTCTGCAGGCTGTTTGTGCGTCTCTGCAATATCTATTGGCACTCCCTGGCCATGTTGAATTTGAAAAGTTACTTTGGTCATCCCTCCCTTATTTTTAGCAATAGCGACATATTCTCCGTCAACGGGATAATCAGTTTCCGCTTTACGTATTTGAACTACCCATTTACCGTCACCTTTATCCTCTGAAAAAAATAAATTATGTCAGTATTGCTGCAAAAATTTACTTTTTTTTACCATTTATTTATATGTAGTAGCAGACATATACCTAAGAGTACGTGTGAAAGCTTGCTAACGTCAACATTGTTTCTGTACACTTCCAGATACGGTTCTGGAAACCCGGAAATCTCAACAGGTATGGTGAGCACATTTTCCTCGTTTGAAGCCTTTACAACTTCTTTTAACACAGTAAAAGTGGGAGGTTCTGTTTTTCGTTGTTCGGTACCTGCACGAAAGAATGCATAGCAGTAGTGAGTAAGCGAAGCTTCAACTTTTCCAATATTTGGAGTAGTTGGAGTTAAAATATGAAGTACCTGATACAGCTAATTTAAAGGAATGCTTCGTTTCGTTGCCTCTGTGATCGAATATTGACACGTGATAATTGCCAACATCCTGTTCATTAACATCGTAAATGTGCAGGTAGTGCTGGTGAATGTTTTCAGCAGAATATATCCATCTCTTTCCCTTTTCTGAAGTTAGCAACACACCTTCAAAAAACCATGCGACACCTAGCAGGAAATTTAAAAAAGTCAAGTTTTGAGCGCAATTGATAACAATACAGGAGTAAGTAACTTAGATTAAAAGATGATTTCATACTGTATGCAGGAGAACGCTCTTCAATGGCGCATACAAATTTTGCTGTTTTTCCCGTCAAGGTTTTACAATCTTGAGGAACTATCTTCATTACAATTCCCTTTTCAATTTTTCGTTCTGGTTTCTTGGGAATGGACGCCTTTCTCGTCACACTCGCTGTCTCCAAAGATGCTTCTACCTTATTTGGAACATGTTTTTCTGGTGGAACCATTTCCATGACTTGTATTGGAACCTTTTCTTGTTGGACGACTTGTGCCGTTACAAGTTCAATTTTTGGACTGCTTTCGATTTTTGTTTCCTTTAGTTCGTTGGTTCCATTGGTTTCCTCTGCTACCTCCCCCTCTTCATCCTCAGTTGACGATGACAGATCGAAATCATTGTCCTCATCATCGTTCACGTGGTCAGAAAGATCTGATAAATCAGACGCCTTCTCAGCACCTATATGAGGCTCTATTCCATCTTCGTTAGGATTTGGCACCAGCATGGGAACAGCTCCTTCCATTAAATTACGCTTCTTGAAGAGTTGCTTGCGCCGTTTGAAAAGCCAATTTTGTTCCCAATCGGAAATTTGGGAAACAAGCAATGCAGCTGCCTTGGGATCCTGTTGGTCTTCTTCCGGAAGGGTGTCTGGAAAATAATTAAAACTCAACTATACAAAAAAGACCATTTCAACGATCACGAGAAGTGCATTCCTGCTTGTATAAAAAGTACCAGCTTCCATTGGCGTTATGATATCAACTCCTCCTTCCGGAAATGGTACTCGTTTATCGAAATTCGAAATGTCTACGCCAAATAAAGGGTCATCATTTTTCACAACAGTTACTGGCAGGTCCGTGATATTGTTACTTCGTTGATGTCTGCCTGACTTTCTCAGTTTTCGATTCCTCACTGGTGGCGAGTGACCAATGTCTGAGTCGCTTTCATACGTCGTTGTAATTTCCTCTACCTGTTCTTCAATCTAATATTGAACACCATTCCATTATTCCATTTCACATTGAACACAAAACTTGAAATTGTTGCATAATATGCTCATACCACAATTTGTTGATGGGTGCCTCCACGATGAGGACCTTCGTTTGACCAATTTGACGAGCTAGTTCCCATGCTTAAATCGTCATCAGAAAGATTCGAGTGCTGCTGAGGTGATCGTTTGTCAAGATTTGTCACCCAGCCCTGGACGTCTGCAAATAGCATATATGAATTATTCGTAGATTTGTAATTGTATAAATTGTGTCGGATTGTACACGTTATATGTTCTCTTACTGTATTGATTCTTCTGCGAAATAATTTCGTTGTTTTCACTCATCTCAGAATCTGTTTGTACTGCTGAGTCGACAAGACTCAGAGGAGAATCTGATTTATTCCTTGTTTTCTGTCCATTGAGCACCACCTTATTTAGGATCGCAGTGGCCAACACATCTTCGTACGATGTTTGCCCGTCACCACCGACCAGACCATTGTCCTTTTTTCCATTCACAGAATCGGTAATCAATTCATCCTTCGTTTTCTCCGACGAAGTTGGCGATGCCGTTGTGTTGGGTTCCATGAGTGGAAGTTCCATGGCTGCCTCTTTAGATTGCACTAACAAGTTGGTTAATGTGGTATGTGCGGAAGTTGGAGTCTCACTCAGTGGTTTATCTGGATAAGTAAATAGATCCGGTATTCAATTTTATATCATAATACCCCAGACGCTCAAACTAAAAAATGCATGCGTGGGTACTAGAACTGATTAATGGTAGCGAGCAAAAAATTTACAACCCATCCGACCTTGATGGTGTTCAAATTAAGTCTGAACAAGCTAATACTTTGTAATAACAACGGTTTCAACGGAAGTAGCATCATCATGAATCATAATCGCAAATCAAAAAACAAACAAACAGCACCATGTTCTCTAATTCAATAGAAACAAGTTTTACTGCAATGCAGGCAGAGTGGTATGTGTGTACATTACTGCATACATACGTACATAGTTTAGTCCAATAAATTGTATGAATTGTTCCTTACAAATATTTTTTTAATATAAAAAAAACTTACTTTCTATCGCAAGTTTGAGAGAGTATCCCAAATTCATCAGCGCATCACTAAGTTTCTGGTGGAACCGATGGAATAGAACATCATCTATGGATTTGAAAGACATCAAACAGACCATTTTTAATTAAATCAAACGTAGCAATATATTACAATTCATTCTATATCTCATTGTTACACGAGTAACAATAAGCTTGCCTAATATGATAAATGAGGAGCATACTAATAATGTATCCCTTGTAGGTGCTGTTTTGCGGAAGCACTAGCACCATACATAATTGCACTGTAGAAATCTCTTGCTGTTAGATTTTCGAAAATTAGTCACATGATTGTCCCACTATAACGCACNAGAAATCTCTTGCTGTTAGATTTTCGAAAATTAGTCACATGATTGTCCCACTATAACGCACCTTGCCTTAAAATTATTTTGACCAGTGCGTTATAGACTGTGTTTGAAAATTGTATTTACTGGTTTTCTATTAATTATCAATGGTTTAATGAAACAAAAATGCCTTAAAAAGTAGTGATAACAGTGGTATTCATAAAGATTCATGTAAACTTTTTCTATAAGCATGACACGATGATGATAATATTAGAAAAAAATACCGGCTTTTCTTCAAGCGATATATAATGAAATCTCATTTTTTGTAAGAAAAAATTTTGGTACCTGAGATCACATTTGTTGTTACTTTGAGCATAAATCGCAGCATGAACTCGCAAAGCAAAAGCGTTCGGATGAATATCATTGTTTTCATTAAGATTTCATTCATGACAGTTCAGACATTTTTTGCTCAAAGAGGAAGCAAATATTTATTCTTATCTAACTTTGGCAAACCACGAAAACGCTATAAAGGCAGATACGATTACGAGATTTCTATTAATAAAGAAACTGTAAAATGCATTTCAGCTATAAAATTGGAAAATTTGACATATTTCATAGTGTATTATTATCTGAAATAAGCAGGAATGCCATGAATACTTTTTTCTTAATAATAACTTTCAGCAGAATTCTTGAAGTAAACGCAGCAGTTGACGAAAAAGAAAACCAGAATTGCCCCTCAGCAAAGTTTGGCAACTTCATATAGCGGTGTATGCAGTGCAGATTATGCACTGCGTTCAAACATGACAGGAAGCAATTTGTCCTTTCGCCGGTGCAGCATGCAAAGTTTACATTGCAAACAAGAAATATACGGTTTCGTCTACGCGATTTGGTTTGGCAGTTTTGGCATTGTGAGTTGTGACTAGAAGATGAGAGGATCACTGCATCAGGTATTTATAATGTGTGCAGTGAATAAATAATGCATCATCATGTAAGTGTCTCTCTCTAGGCTCTACTCACTCTAAAGAAGATACCTACTGTAATCTGCTACCTATTACCTATGTAGTTGGTAGATGAATGCGTAGGTGTAATTGTGATGCGAGAATCATGTTTTAAACTCAAGCGATTAAAAATGAAAATAAGATGCTCACTTATTCTCTCCTTCTTTAATTTCAAAAGGATATATTATAATAAGCTTCGTATTTACTTACATTGTGGGTTGTCAAAAAGTCGTGCTAATGAGACAGACGCTATTCCTTCATCAATATAGGATTCCACAAGTCGTTCAAGATGTTCTCTTACATCTTCTGTAG
>JAHZMZ010001867.1:0-19819 GCA_027743805.1 Lepidocyrtoides sp. E14
TATAATGCATTTGATTTGACGACTTACTATAGACTAGCTTGCTTGCATGCTGCTGCTGCTGCTACAATGTTGTTGGTTACAATTTTCTTGGTTGTTGTTGTTGTTATTTGGTGTTGTTGGGTTGTTCACTTGAAGAAGCATATTATATATTTATTTTTTTCGGTTAGACAGACTTGATAAATAAAGTATACCGACGACGACGACGGACCATCATCATTCAGAAAGAAAATGTGTGATGCGGCGATGCAGCACAAAAAAATTTTCATAGGTGGTATGCATGCATATTGAAAAGAATGTTTAAAAAAAAAGTTGTGCATTGCATGAGCATCAGCAGTAGTAGTAGTAGTAGTGGTTCATGTTGTTTGTTCTTTTCATCCTGCTATATAAGCTGTTTTTATGTTGCGTTTAGAAAAAAAAGAGAATGATGTTGTTGATGATGATCATGATGAAAAAAAGGAGAGGAGGAAGGAAAAGGGTTAGATATAGAGAGAGCTGTTCTACTCCTCATTGTTTGAAATCTATATGGAATATAAGCGAGCCCTGTGGTTTGTTTGGTTTGAAACATATTAGAAAATGTACTGGGGAGAGAAAGAGAGAGAGAGAGATAGAAGAGAAGGCTTATC
Source organism: Lepidocyrtoides sp. E14 (assembly GCA_027743805.1). NCBI lineage: Eukaryota > Metazoa > Arthropoda > Collembola > Entomobryomorpha > Entomobryidae > Lepidocyrtoides > Lepidocyrtoides sp. E14. The sequence goes on from JAHZMZ010001867.1 coordinate 624, forward strand.
ATCATGATGAGTTTTCTTGTAAAACATTCTACTTTGTATTACTATTTATGTATGTGTGTGTGTGTGCCCATGTGCATTTCAGTTTGCATGGCTGCTCTTGTTTTTTTCGGTGGAGTTGTTGTTGGTGCAATCTTTCGGTGTGTGTGTGTGCAAGTTGTACCTTCATACGCACAATATTATGTTGTCATGAGGGTGACGATGGTAATCATGATGAAAGAAGAGAAGACTATATGGACGCATTAGCTAAGTAAGTAGAAGAGAAATAGGAAACAGAGGCCCACTCTACTACTGCAACAGTAGATCTTCATCTGGGGAGAGAATTTTGTAAAGAATACCTTGATAAAACTATAAATGATGATGACTGACTGACTAGATAGGTAAAAGAGAGAGAGGGAGAGGGAGAGAGAGAGAGAGATATGCACGCACGCACAACAGACAAAAAATTATCTAAAAAAGTATTGAAACATTGAATGCATAATAAAAAAATAAAAGGTTTCAACAAAAACGATTTTCATAGGCATCCTTTTACCAGTGAGTGAAATAGCCTGTTAGTTTTCAAAGAGGAGTAAAGTGGACTGGGAAGCAGGCAGGCAGACAAGCCAGACACACATGTTCGATTTTACTGGCTTAGCTTAGCTTAGCTTGGCAGAAGAGAGGGAGGAAAGAATAAAAATAAGAGAATGGATTTTGAAGAAGAGAAGAGGAAGAAGAATAATACAAACATGCATGCAAGTTTTGCAATGGCAACGGCACAAAAATAAAACTTATTTCTCTCCTTTTTTTGTCTGTGTGTCTGTGCATGATGATGAGATGAAGCCAAACCAGCCAACATTATTTTCGATTGAACGACTAAGCAGAGAGAAGGGAGAGATGAGAAAAAAGGGGAAAAGGGCTTCTTTACGGCTGATACTGAAAAAAAAATAGTTTTTTCTCATTCAGGCAAACCAAAAAGAACCAAACAAAACCAAACGTAGTAGTAGTGAACGACGTGAAAGGGAAAAAAAAGACATGAGAGAAAAGGGAACAAAGTGCAAAGCAAAAAGTACCATGTAGTCTGCATTCCCATTCTGTTTTCTGGCAGGCAGAAACCAGAAGCAGCATGAATAGCAGCAGCCGTAAAGTAGAAGAACCCTTTTCTCTCCGGCTTCCTATCTGTCTATCTAGCAGTAATAATGGCGGTGGTGGTGGTGGAGGTAACTGCTGCTTGGTAAATGGTAAAACACAGTAGAAAATGATGATGGTGGTGGTGGTGGTGGAACGGGAAAATGGAAACACCAAGAAATAAACCAGGTCTCCTCTCCTACAAATTCCACACAAGCAAGTTGTAACAGCAGCAGCAGCGTTTGTCGTCGTCGTCGTCGTCGTCCTCCATTCCATAAAGCCCTAAAAGCAAGTTAGACAGGGAGGGATAGAAAAAAAAGAGAGAGGCTTTGCGTTTGTTTCCTCTTTTCTAAGTTGCTGCTGTTCTTGCGAGTGAACCAGGCAAAAGGAAAAGAGAGAAATATTACTACTACTACATGCATGTAAAAGAGAAGGAAAGGAAAAAAAAGTTAGGAAAGAGATTGAATCGACGAGGAGACGAGAGAAATACATTTAATAAATGGTGCTGCTAGTAGTAGTAGAGAAGTAGAAAGAAGCAAGTTGGATCGTTCGTTTTGAAACTTGTAGTATATGGAATGTTTGTGTGTGAGTGAGTGAGAGAGAGAGAGAGAGAGACAGTGGGAAAAAAATGAGTAAAGTTTTTGGTAGTAGAGAAGAACTAAAAGGAGAAGAGAAGAGCCATAAGCCTTGTAGGTACATATAACTTGCTAGAGAACTGCCTGCTTTCGATTCTTTTGTACTTTTTTTTACAGCAGCAGCAAGCTCTCTAGCCTGCTTGCTGCATGCATGCTGCTCTCATTTTTACTGCTGCTGCCTGCTGCAAACATAAAATAAAATGCATAGAGATTCTTGCCCGTTTGCTTGCTTGCTTTTTGTATGTAACGAAGAAAGGAAAGGAAACAAATGAAAAGCTCTCTGGTTTGGCTTGGCTTGGCATGGCATGAGAAGAAGAAGAAGAAGAAGAGGAGTAATGGTTAAGTGCCTTGTCTATTTACTGCTTACTCTACGTTTCTGGCTTCGTTGTCACTATTATTATTATTATCGTCCATGTCGTCGTCGTCGTTGTCGTCGTCACTGCTGCATGCACTGGCAAAAGAAAAGAAGAAAAACCTCGTGGAATGGCATGGCTTGCATGTGATGATGTCGTTTTTTTTACTACTACTACTACTGCTGCTGCTGCTGCCAGTGTTGGTGGAACAGTAGAGTTTTGTTGAATTAAAGTAGTAAATCCTCCATCTCTCTCCCTTCTTTCGGAACGACTTTGGTTGCCATCGTCAATATAGTAGCATTTACCACAGTGTGTACTTTAACAAGAAAAAAATTCCATGCCAACATACAAAAAAAGCAACGCCAAAACCATGCCACACACACACACACTCACATGTACATTTTCTATACATTCTTAAATCATTATTCTCTCTCATCTTCAGTCTTTTTTTTCTATCCAAGAAAAAACTCCCCCTTTTTTTGCTCCGGGTTTCTCCTTTTCCTTCTCTCCTTCTTTCTCCATGTGCATAACATGTACTTATGACAAAAGTAGCGAGAAAATCGTGTGTGGATTCATTAAATTTAAGAGAGAAAAATGCTTTTCGGAGAAGACCTAGGAGAAGACCAGTCATCAGCAAAAAAAAAATCCTTGGAAAAAAAAAAATTTTATACACACGTCATTCACAACCAGCGGATAGGAAATAAGGTGTTTCTTCTTCTTCTTCTTCTTCTAATGCTGACTTCTTTTTTACAAAAAAATGCAGCAATTGTATAAATGCATTAATGATATAACACATTTTCTACCTTTTTACTACAATTTTTATAAAAAACTGTTGAAAAACTGAATCATGAAATGTAGCTCCATTTCCTATGAAAAAAGGGTAAATGACAGTTGATAGCTTCCTACTTCCTTGTATCATCGAGGAGAAGTGATCGACCCAACAGCTAATACTACTAATAATGCACCAAGAAAAGAACCCAACAGCTACAAGCAAACTTCACTTCTACCACCACCAGCACAGCAAATAATGGGGGAAAAGGGTAGAATACCGTCTGGTAATGACGTTAAGAAAAGTAAGCATGCGGTACATAATGCATTGAAAAAAATTTTGGGGAGTTGATATTTTTCAGGGTCTTTCTTCTAATAATAATATATACTCACTAGAACATACTGAAACGAGCGAAAAATAAGGATAGATAAGTTTTTGTTTAAAATGATAATAATATGTAATAAGTAAGCACGTTTTTCATACGGAGTAGCATTATTAGCAAAAAAGGAGGAAAAAAGGGGTGTGTATTTACGACTGAAGGGAATTCGCAGACAAATGCAAGGAAACGTATGTACACTTGTTGTTGTTCTTCTTCTCCCCCTATTGCATTGGATAAGTAAATATTTCTGAGAAGTTTCATGGACATGTTGTTCATGTAGGTAATTATGCTTTGCTGAGAAGAAAATAGCTTTTGACAATAACAAGAAGAAAATACGAGCTTGCGAAATATTTTGTGTGTGATTCATAACTGATACTACGGTAAGTTTCAGGTCTGTATTTAGTATTTGTAGCGAAGGACAGTAAACACGTAAAATAAATATAACCTTTTATTGAAATACATACATACATAGATAATTGTTTCATGGCTAAACCCTTATCATAAACAATAAGGCTTACTGACATATCCGTCGCTGCTGTATGGCTTCATGTTTTCCTCTCACATGCTTCTACATGTGCGTGAGGATGGTAATTGTATATAGCAAGCTTAAAATGTCCGAGGACACCAGTCAAAAAGGATAAGAGGGAGAGAAAGAGAAGAAAGAAATAACGAGACAGAATTTTTTTAAAAACATCCAGATAAAAATCAGCAAAAAATACAAGCAGAAAAAGGTGTAAAACTTGTGAAACTATGAGAAAATTAACAAAGGCTTGTGAAAAATAACCTTCAAAATCGAATTTACATCGCTGGCTGAAAATACAAAACGAAGCATATTTTTTTCCTTATTTCGCTAAAGAAAGAAAAAATATGTCAGAGCGTGTGAATCTCTATACATCCAAATTTATGTACATGACATGCATGCATCCACGTACAGAAAGTTTGTGCCATAATTATACACAGAACGTGTGCAGACTTTGGAGGACTGGAGGACTTCTGCAAATAATCAGTTTTCTTCTCGCTTTCTCTGGAAGTATGCTGGGGATTCATTCAGATGCGAAACAGTATTCTTGGTAATAATCACACAGTTCTGTTTTATTCCAGCAGTAGTTTCTAATAAATTAAGATGATTATTTTAATGAAAAGAAATTCATATAAAAAGGAAAAGCATGACGCAACCTAGTTTTACCGCTTCTCTTCTTCTGAAATTACCATTTATTGTTTAGTTGTTATGCAAATTTGACAAAAAAATTACCGAGAAGTATTAAATAAAAATGCTTAGACTATTGGCTGGAACTGCTTTTTTCTTTCGAAATGGGACGGGACGATGATAGTGATGATGATGATGATGATTACAATGATGAAACATGAAATCCAGAGAAAAAAAAATGTATAAAAGAGTTAGAAAGAAGGACATGAGGCGCGAGAAGTAGTAGAAGCAGCAGCAGCATCAAGAACACTTAACTAGAACAGCCGGTTTTTTCGGAGAAAGCGAAAAGCGACTGAACACGTTTCCTTTTTCCTTCAACATTTTATTATTTTTTTTGTGTAGTACGTGTGTGTGTTTATTACGTGGAAGTAGAACTGCTGCTCTGAGAACTGATCATGGTGAGGTGATGATGATGATGATGATGGTAGAAGAAGGAAAGTACGTAGAAGTGTCCGTAAACGGGCTTTCACACAAAAAAAACAGAAGAGCTACTACTTCTCTTTCTTTCTTGCTAGCTTGCTACTATCCCTTTTTACTACCAACCAACCAACTGCCATTGCTCCGCTTTTCTTGTGAAATGCTGATGACGATAGAGTAGCAACGATGATGATGATGACGAGAATTGGGAAAGATAATGGAATTAGAAACCGTGTAAAAAAATACTGGGTATGTTTTAAATGGAATTATATTGCTTGAGTTAGCTAGCTGGCTGAGTATTATGTATGCCTGGTTGAGTTTAAATTAAATGAGTCTAGTCTTTTTTTAAACTCATTTATTCACATTCAATCAATTTAGCGTACATATTCAAAAAACAAATCCAATCCATACCTCCGTTTTTGCAATGGTTTGTTCATACACAGAGATGACAATTTTACATATAAAACGGCTCTCCACGGAACTAAAAAAAGGTGTGGAAATATCCTTTCAATTGAATATAATCATCAACTGTTAGTAGTATCATCATCGCTGTCGTCAGAATCGGATGGTTGTATTTTTTTTTTCTTCTTCTTCTTGAAGACTGAAATGATTCATACGAACGTAAATTTTTTTTTCTTACAGAAATGCAAAAAAGTTGCCGTTATTATTAATGCTACTATATAGAAGCACACACGTACTTTTTGTGCCATACTTCTTTTTTAGTGAATTAAAATCAAGCTGCCATTCAGAATAAATGAGAATCTTGTTTTTTTTCTTTCTCGAAACAAATGGATGTTCAATGTTCACGTATACATACGTTTCATTTGTACTTATTGCTCATGTATAAGCGCAGATAAATTACATTACAACAGAGCAGCAGAGTAATCACAGTGCAAATCATACCACTGTCTATTTACAAGCGAATATACCAGCTTTCAAAAAAAAGAACACGCAGCACAACACACAAGTTGAAAAACTTGCTTGCTTTTTTCATCATGCTTGTTTAGTTAGTCACTTCTTCTTGACTGATTGATAGTGTTTGCGTCTTTGTTCGTGCTCATTTTTCCCCATTGTCAAATGAAGAGATGCATCTTCTCTGAAATCTAGTCAACTTTCGAATGTTTCATCATCACACACACACACACACAAACAGCCACCAAAATAATGATTGCTTCTTTGCTCCTGTTGCCTTCATCATTTTCATATCTTACCACGAACAAAACCAAAACCAGCTTACTTTTAAGTGGCCAAGTTACTATAGTAGTGTTCTTGTACTTGCTATTCTTCCTCTCATTTCGTCAGTCAGAAATTTTCAGTCCTTTGACATCAGCAACAGCAACAGTAGTAGTACATATCAGCAATCAACTTGATCGTCATCATCGTCATCGTCATCATCATCATCAAAAGCACATCACCAACAGCAGCAGCCGCAATGCAACAAAGGCAGCAGCAGCCTGGTGTGGTTTTCATTCTAAAAATCCACCAAGACTTTTCCTTCCTTCCACCATACCAATACCAATAACCACCACCAACCTAGCCAACTATCTCTATCACTTGGGTTATCATCATTCAAAATCAATTTTCGCAACCACTGCCACAGCAACCTACTTTAATAGAGATACACATAAAGGCTGTTTTTTCATCTTCTTACTCAATATATTCTCGTCCTAATAAAATAATTCTTTGTGTAGCAGTAATAGCAGCAGCAGCCCTTAAAGCAACTACATTGTTTTTTTATTTCTGAACACCATCCCATCCATTTTGCATCTTTTTCATCTCATCTTCTGTTTTTTGGTATCTGTTTTATATTTTGTAATACTCATTCCCAGAGTCTCTGAACTAAACAGCCACTACTAGTAGTAGTAGCTTGTTAGTCTCATCATTTCTACTGAAAGTAGATGTAGATATGTGCATAAATAGGTGGCGAACAACAAGTTTATAATTTAATTTCATGGAAACTCTTTCCGGTGTTTGCATCGCATACCTGGTTGGTGCACAAATATATATACACCTGTAAATGAATGATAGCTGAAGTAAAAGTTAGCATGAGGAATTTTCATGGAAGCGCATATAATAGAATTTAGTAGGAACCATGGTCAATGATGCGTAATGATGATGAGGAACCAAATATAATTTTATCAGGTTTCATCATTAAATTTTACAAACTTTTATCTACCCTCTGTATCTAACAGAACTGGAAGCCAGAATGAATGAAGAGGGCTTGGATGGATAAAATGTGAAATAAAAAAAAATAAACTAGAGAGAGGGAGAGAGAGAAAGAGAGAGAAGTGTGTTTTTTAATGAAAGATGTATCTACATATTACATATCTGTACAAATAATGGCAACTTTTCAAAGGAAAACTTTTAGTCAACTGATAACATTTAGTATTAACGCGAGTTTTCCCTTGCGAGTCACTACACAAGCAAAAGTCAGACTGGATAGATATAATTTGTTTGTATTGTTGTTTTTGTTACGTTGCTAATGATGACGGACAACACCCTGTTTGCAGAATACTTTCGTTATTATTCTGCAGTCCTTAATTGGAAAAGGAGGAAATAAAATTTGGGAGCGACTCCAAAAAAAAAAAAAATATCAAAGACAAATTTTAAAGTTTTCTTGATCCTATCGCATCATCCCTGTTCTCTGTTAAAGATCGATTGGAAGGATGGCATTCAGACAAGTGAAACAAGTTGTCTCAATAGAAATCCGTAACTAGACAAATTCTATTTTTCCTTTTTAATTAAGTGGATACGCATGCGAAAATTTCCAGACGAGATTTTTGTTCGTTGAAAAAATATAAAAAATAATTGTATGCAAGGCGTACTTGTTTGTAGGGAATGACATTGTATATAATATGCTTATTTTGAAAAGGAAATGCAAATAAAAAAACAAGTTTAAGGTATCAACCGCGTCTCTTTCAAACATAAAAATTAATTAGTCTACAAATTTTTTGTATGGATATAATGAAATTGAAAAGCTGATTTTTGGTTTCAGCTCAGCGAAGACGGCGCTTCAATAAACCATGGAGAAACTAACACAGTTGCAGAAACAAAAAAAGAAGTTAAAAAATATGTTTGCCCCTCGTACCTTTATCCTTAGCATCCCAAGTCCACCTGTCTATTTTTTTTTACAAAAGAAGACATTCCAAGTTTTACGACATTTATAAAAAGGTCCCCAGTAATCCGGTGTTCCCATCTAAAAATTCTATTTTTTGCTTCCTTCTCTACAAAGTCAATCAATAGTTACAAATAAAATGATAAATTACACAATAAGCATTGTTAGAAATTCAAGAGAAATAAATGTACCTTTTTTATTGTGAACAATATTTATTAAAAATCATAAAACCTTTACCATTTTGCTGCAATCATATCATATCCAGAATCAGATCAAGAGAAAAATTCATTTATCAGAATACAACACTGGTTTCTTTTTACTGCTGTGACAAATCAAGATCATTTTTCTTACGGCCTAAATACATACTTTACCTACCTATTTCTTAAAGCTATATAAAAATACATGCATTTTTTTTCCTAAGGAATTTACTATTTTTATTGTACTTTATATACACTCATTCACATTTCATCCATCTAAAAAGAATCATCTAAAGAATTGAAGCAATCTGTAAGCCGAAAAGCGGGAAAGGAAGCTGTGAGTGTTCTTTCTAAAAAAAGTAGAACTACCTTATTGACAAAATTGATGGAAACAGGGAAAGATTATTGTAAAACGGAAAAAAAGGATAAAGAAGTACATAAGCAGCAGACAAGGCCTTCAGCTTCCATTTAGAGTTAAACTTTGACATTACATTATTACACAAGACGAGAGAAGTAGTATATATCCCCTTGTTGCCACTCTACTACGATTCTCTTCTACTTACAACTGTTCAGTAGGCAGAAGGGCCATGGACTATTATTCCTTCAGGATGATGAGGCTGGTAGACTTTTTTTTTCTTCTTTTTCTTTTTCTTTAAGCTTTTTCAACAACAAAAAGAAAAATACTCTTTAACTGAGGGAAAGAATAAGAAGAAAAAAAAGGAGGATGAAATCGTGATGATGATGAGAAAAGAAGAAGTCTTGTTGAATCCTTGAACTGTCATCGTCTCCTATTGCTCCGTATTTTTATTATTGAACCAAATAAGAAAAGAAGAAAAAAAGTGGAAGAAGAAGAAGATGAAGAGCAGAAGGAAAGGAAAAGATAAACCATTTTTATCGCCATGTGACACAACCAGTAGCACAAGAAAATACACAGAGTTCAACTAAGTCCACTTAAAAAAAGTGTACATTCCGTTGAATATGTAGAAAGTATGTATACCTATGTGCATACATTTAATATTACGTAAGTCGGTACATTTTCTTCTACAAAAGTATATTTTTTAGAAGATGAACATGTAGATGAAAAAAAAGAGAAAAAAATATATATACCATCACCATATTTTCCAACGATTACTGCTACAGCTTCTTCGACTGTCTGTAGTAGTATAGTCAGAATGAAACTGTTGGGGAGAGAAAACGCGATTCTGCTTTTGATGCCCCTCTTCTCGCCAACAAGCTTTTTAAGAGCTGGAGCAAACCAACAAAGAATTTTTTTTCTTACTTTTATGCATTGCATCATCATCATCATCAACAACAACGTAAATACATACATGAACAGGTTTGGAAGTAGTAAGAATATTACACAATGGGCTCACAAAACTTAGAGCATGGTGGTCGTTCAAGTAGATATAACGCCAAGGGACGCCAAGTAAAAAGTAGGTTACCTATACACTTTCTACAGGAGGAAAAGGTGCCATTTTCAATGTATGTCGAGAACAGTCTGAATTTAAAAGTAAAAAAATATGCTGGAGTAGGATTTTATGTATTTAAATGTGTGAAGAGCTAAATCCACACACTTTAAAAAAAAGTGTTTTGTGAATGACCCCAAAAAAGAAGTAAGTAAAAGGAACTCTATGACGATAATAGGATGCAGGTCTGTGTTTAGCAATGAAAAGGAAAAAAAAGGACTTTGGTTTTTTGTTAGGCTGTTTGCATTACTGCTTGCTTGCTTGTTTGCTACTGTGTAAAAAGTATAAAAAAGGCGGACTAAATGCATAAATAAGTATGTGTACCAGAGTGATTTTCTTTGAAGGGCCATACAGGTTAACAAGTAAGTTGTGTAGTAGACTGAGACCGAGGAAAACCCTTGAGGCATAAAATAAAACCCTTCTTGTTGAGTGATCACTCAAACGTGACATGGTATAATAGAATTGCATAGTAAAAAAAAGGATGCTGTTGCTGATAGTACTTGTGATGGTGGTGGTGATGATGATGATGATGATATAATAATGTTAGTAGTCTAATATTTTGTAGTTGTTGTATACGGTACGATTAATGTGTTACATGCCCAGGTAAATTGGTGTATAGGCATGTGTACACGAGAAATTTATAGCGAACAACAAGAGTAAATATATGAAAACAAGAAAGAATAAAAAAAATCTTATCGTGATCCCGAGGCGAGGTAATGTAGCATGCATGTCTAATCGTAATATTTGTAATCGTAATAAAACTGCAAGCCAGCCAACCCAGTATAGTAGTGTGTTCAGTCAGACTACTTCAGAGAAAGAGAGAGAGAGAGAAAAAAAAAGTTAGGAAGTAGGTGCCTTCTTCAGTTGCTACTTTTTTCAATCAAAACGCGACATAGATTTAGATTGCTCCAGCTACTATGCAAAAAAATAATTGAGAAAAAAAGAAACGAAAGAATGCTTCCCGTTGATAGAAAAAGAACAGTGGGACTTAACTGCACTGCATTTTTCACTTCTGTCTATGAAACATACCCACGCATATGTTCAGTTATATTCATTAGCTTGTATACAAATTTTTAGTTCACTGGTTACATATTTTGTCTCTCGGATTATTTTTTTTTAAAGACGAAAAATGATGTTCCGTGAAATATGGCAATTTTCAGATAATGTGTGGGTATGCATATATTATGTATGTTTTCATGATTACCTATATTCCTGTCTAGTCATTATTACCTAAAAAAATGTCGAATTTTTAACAGGTAAGGTAAAGGTCACGTTACTTGCTTCATTTTGAAATTCAAGGACTCACATCGACTGGCTGTCTGGGTCATTACTAGAAGAAGAACACTTAGAAGGAGACATGCCAATGGAATATTATTATAAAAAGGTAGGTATTAACTGCTACATATTTTTGACAATGATGATGATGATGGCTTATACAGCAGCTCATTATTATTTCTAACTTTTTGCTAAACAAAGTTTGTTTTCTGTAGCGTGAAATTGTCAAGCTGGTCGTTTTTTTTCCTGGCAAAACACCAACAAAAAAATATGCTCGTTTAGAGATTATAGTGGAGTGGAGCTAATATTACATGCAGCGATAATATGGTGTTGATGATAATAACACATCCGTAATGTAGACCGATAAGGATGGTCATTATATTGGAAGTAAACCTATCAATAATTAGCGGAAATAGATCGATACACTATTTTATGTTGGATTATGCGCCACTTTGTTTTCAGCAGCTAGAGAAACAGACAAAACAAGGTGAACACATAGTCATCATCATCATCATCATGGATTCGTGGCAATTGGCAAAGCAATGTAACGGTAATACAGATACATTATTAATAATACTAATAATAATAATTACCAAGTCAACTTGAGATTCCAGAGCAAGTCTAGAAGAAGACCATCAAAATGAGCCATTATTGCTAATGATTTGCAATGGTAATTATGATCACTCAGGTCAGGTCGCAGACAGGCTTATCATCATCGCATAATAATCCCGTTAGAAATAAGATAATTAATGAGTAGGTATTCCATGTAGTTAAGTAGCTTCCAGAGAAAGATAGAGAAGCACAAAAGTAAGTTGCAGTTTTATGCCAAAATTGTGCTTCAGTATTTTCAGCATGAAAACGTACGTAGTGAATAAACTGTATATTTATTAGTCTTTTTCTTCATGCTGCTGCTGATGATCACCTAAACAGCTTGCTAATTTAGTTTCAGTTGATGATGATGATGATGCCACGCTGCTATAAAAAAGCAAAGTTGCTTTGCCATCATGCGTTCTTCTTGTTGTTGTCGTTTGTCTTCTTTCTACATTTTTTTTTCAAACTACTACCAAGATTTAGTGTGGATGATGCAGGACATTTAGAATTTATGACAGAGAATCCATTGTACATATAAAAGCAATGGCAAATCTGCATACATCAGCAGCAGCAGCAGTGGTGAATGTTGATAGTGGTAACTTGCTAACTATTTTTTTTTTTTTTGGTTGGCGAACTTTGTTGCTTTATTATTAGTTTTCTGCATATTTGCTTGTCTACCTTATAGGCATGTGATGTTGTTGTAAGTGTGAGTAGTTTATATTTAGATCAAGGTGATGTGGCCTTCGAGAGAGGATCTAATTAGCCGAAAAAATGTACCTCTTCTTGTGGAATGGATGCTGTTTGATGGTTTATGGATCGTTTGTGGATCAACTGTGATTTCGTTTGGATGATGAGATAATGTCTTTGTCATCAAATGCTTGCAAAAATAATAATAATAATAGTAGTAAAAAGTAGCAATAAATGATAAATAATGTATCGTTTTATGATTTATTTTTCCCCATTTCTCACTCACTCTGCTGCAGTATGTATGCACTCCAATAAGTCATTTGTCTGCCTGTCTGTCTGTTTATATCGGTGTTAAAAGTAAGAGAAAAAATAACAGTAGGCAGACATGCATGCATATTATTATTATTATTATTATATTTATGGTTAATTTTTGGTGGCTCTGTGATGAGTGACTTTTTTACACTGTTATTGTGCCAAATTGCAAAAGTAATGTCGTTACTATTACTCACTGAACAAGGTCCTTAAATATATAACACCCCCAGAGAGGTGGCAATAGGTAAAATGCTCTAAGAAAAAAAATAATAAACTGAACTGCCAAAGAAAAAAAATTCCTTTGGGAAACATGATTTTTTGTTTGTTTTTTTTTGTTCACGCACGTTTCCTTCCTTCCTTCCATCTGCCATGTTTTTTGATATTTCACCTTCGGATATTATTTTTTTTTAAAACATTATCACATGCATGCATGGTCATCACTTTGCAATGACAACGAACCGAAAAACACGAAAAAATTATAATAGTAACAGTAATAAGCATATCATGTCAATATGTCATGTATAGGTATGCATGCAAGTATTTCCAAAAAAGGAGTTGGAGATTGGAAGCAGTACCACAGCAGCAGCAGGGTGAAAATTCAAGTTGCAAAAAAAAGTTGGAGATGTAATGTTCGAAAGAATTTTTACTTTTGAAATTTTGCATCTGTTTCCAAACACCACCACCACCACCACACCGATATGGTTCGGTATGCTGATACTGCTGATGATGATGATGACAATTCTAACCGGTTATTCATATATGCTCTTTCCACCTCCTTCCTCCTTTATTTTAATTTCCGCAATAATACTTAATAATAATAGAGATGTGGTTTTTTTTCTTGAGTGGAGTAGTAGTAGTAAGTAGCAAAAGGTTGTGTGGTTTATGTATTTGCATGCATGAGGAAAATAACCCTGACCTGATATACTACTTTTTTCTTTCTTTCTACTAACATGCATGCCGACCGACCGACAACGACATTCAAAACCGTCCTATCACTTTTTTTTCCTGACTGACTGTGACTGACTGATTGTAGTAGTATAAGTTGCTTCTCTCTCTCTCAGTGGCATGGCAGAAGAGGAGAAGCGACGACAACGAGGAAGAATTAAGAAGTGGCGTTCTTTAATCTTCTATTTACCTTACCTCGTTCTCTTTCAAATAAATGAGTCGTTATTTTCTCTGGCAATAAATCTATTTAAGCGAAAAACAAGATGCATTTCTACTACTATTTGGGTTACACTCATAATAATAAAGGTCTATTGTCAAATGCCATCATATGTTGTTAATGGCATGTACCTAAAAACAAACACACCAAATATCACTACTACTACTACTAGTCGTCGTAACGTAAGTATGCATGCATCGTCATTATTATAAAAGAAAAAAAAAGTAGGAAATTACGGAAAAATAAGTGTGTTTTTTCAGCAGTACTAATACAAGCACCTTGTCTTCAACAAAAATATTTCCATCCTATCCGGTTTCGGTACAAGGAAATTCGGACGGACACTCTCTGACGGGAAGAAAGAGAGCGACTATTAATGTGATATGTGTCCTCGAAAATAAAAGAGAGCGTATGAACACAAGATCATAAATGAAAAGGACCGTAAAAAAGCATTTAAAAAATTAATATTTTCTACACTTTTAACGAAAAAAATAGCAACGTATGCTACTAGAATCTTTTTAAAGAGTATTCCAATGGGAACAACTGAAGTGACGTCTGTCTAGCCTGGCTACATCGTCTCATCCATATCCTTTGCAACCTTACCATGACACGCAATAATACTCCCCAAAAATTTTAGAATTGTTGACTTCCAAGTTTGTATGGATATATAAAGTAGTCATATCTTGTACAAGGTATGTATGTATAATATTATGTATGCGTTTTTTTATGCTAGATTACACAGATATAATCATTGGAAGATCCCATGATGGTGCTGGTGATGATCGTAGTGATGAGCTATGTGAGAATGACAGGAACAAGCGTTTCAAGACAGTTTACAGATGGAAATTGGAAATAATTTTGGGTTCTTTTTTGTGACGATGACGATCCCATGATACTATTCATGTTCATTTTCTTCTGATCATCTTCCTGATCATGCGTCATTTTTTTTTCAGAGCACGTTGAACAAATCAAATGTATAACGGGCGTAGTAGCAGTAGTGCATTATACATGTACACTGTGTGTGACGACTTTGTAGTCTTTTCTCTTTGGCACTCATTTCCACATCATTGCATTCCACACAGATATGTACTTGTGTAATTTTCTTAAAGTTATTATCAACCTTATCATCCGTCGTTACTCAAATGCATAATATACTTATCTTATTTAGAGACACACACACGAGTATTTACAAACGTGTATAAAAATTGTTCCAAGAAACTTTAACACAGTTCCTCATATACTTATTATTATTATCATCATCATTATTTATTTCTCCTTTGCAAAAAAAAGTAATTAAAAACCGTATGCAAAATGTTAAATGTCACATTTGACTTTTTGTCAAGGAAGAAAATATATATGTGTTGGTTCTTTCCTCTTGACAGCACTAGTGACGCCATCATCAGTGAGAACGATGATGATGATATTTACTGACTTGTGTAAGCTGGTCATGGGAATCCTTGAAAATTTATGGCATCTTAGAAAAAAAAGGTATGCAACTTCAAAATGTAGACCGGGCATTCCAAACACATAAAAAAACAATTATCAACTTGTATATCTACAGCCGTTACATTTTTGCATCCGAGCCGCTTGCAGTATGTCGCCTTCCTAATAATAACAATAATAGTGTTGGAAGATTTACTACTTAAATGGAGATTAACTGGGATAGTAAAAAATGCCTGTATTTTGTCCCTCCTATGGTTCTATTTACAGAAATTTATTTTTTACTACCATGCATGCACTACTTTCAATTACATAAACATCAAATAAATAAATAATAATATGCACGTGTGCGTGTGTTTACTACGGTGTAAAGACGTGCAAATAGATGTACGAATTAGATGTAAGAATTGTAGGGGTGGGTGACATATGATGATTATTCACGCTAATAATAACTAAAGACTTTTTATTATACCTCTAGTCGTACATCCCCATCATCATCATCAATGATCACCACTGTCATTAAATATTACGACTTATCGTAAAAAAATAACGTGCAGTAGTTGGTGCTGCACCAGTAACAAAGGTAACAGCAGCAGTAGCAGCAGAAGCAGCTATTTTTAAAACTGTTTGTTAGGTGCTACCGTTACGCTTGGCTTGATGTCTGCATGCACGATTATGTTGGTTTATTCCAAAAAGAGAGAACTTAACGCGCATTCCACACAGAAAAGTAAAACCTCTTCAAACTTTAAAAAAGGCAAGGAGCCATAAAGCAACCAGAAAAAAACCCTACCATTATCATCATCATCACCGGAATACATTTATTTTTCGGATATTACCCTACCAAATAAGGTAATCCGTCTTCACTTGACTTGATTTGATTTTTTTTCTCTACGTGTGAATGGATAGATAAAAAAAACAGGCGATAGAATAACAGCATAATTTAATTCTTTTCTAGAAATAGCTTGAGTGATATTTCAACTCGCCTCGTTTGTAAAAAAAAAGATTATCAGTTCAACTGGGAAATGTGGTTGGAGGTCATTGTCATCGTGATGTGATGGAATGGTATTATAAATTTTAATATTCAAATGATGCAGAAAAAGTGGCCATAGACATAACAAAAATAATATACTTGACAAAAGTATGTACATGGTTTTGTTGCCCTGGCCGTAACCCAGTTTTTCTATAAATTTGATGACAGCATTGATTCAGTCAGTAGGGGAAGGAGACTAGTTTAGTAATTTAAAAGTTGCGTTTCTCTTCTAAAAATATTTTATTATGAAATTAACTGTTTCCGTCTGAAGAAGCAAAATTATTACAGTGTTTTATCGTGTATTAGTAACCTTTAATATTATGTTTTATAGCATATCATTTTTCTTGGGGTTGTTCTTCCTCCTCAAATAAAAAAAAACCTGGATGTATAGAGGAAACAGTTTTTTTTGTTTAAAAAAGATGTCATGTAAATAAACGCATAAATTATATATACATATACATACATTATTATAAATTAACTACGTTACTACATAGTTTCCACTTTACACGTAGATTTTGGTCGATAGCCAAAGTCGCCAAAAAAAAAGTCAGCAGGAGCAACAGCAGCATCGAACTTGACATTTTCTTTAGAAGTGCGTGGTGGTACTACTACTGCTAAAATATAATGGTCTTCTAGTATATTTAGTTTTCGGTTTATATAATCACCATCACCAACCAAGAAGAACATGAAATGATTTCCTTATCCTCAACCCTTAACCTTCTTCTCTTTTAAAAAAAATGTGCATGTTCGTGTTCCAAAGGAGTAATGTGAGGTTTAAACTTGAAACAAGGGAATAAATCAGTGCGAAAAAAAAGAAAGACACAGAGTGGCAAGGCAATACCGTTGGGAAATTGTGTTCAAAATCATATTTATTTAGAGTCATAAGTTGATCTGAGAAATGAACTGAATTTCCGAGTGAATGTCAAGTCAACCAAGCCAAGGTGCGTGAAATTTTATTTCAAGCAATGTACATAACCAAGTCATGTATGTATGTACGTGAGGCGTCGTTTTAGGTTATTTGTATTTAACTGATTAATTTGAAGTAGAGTTGGTAAACATAGCCATAAAAATGTTTCCGTCGTTTCCTCCATTTTACTTCTAGGCCCCTAAGTTATCCATTCAAACATACGTACCTACTACTACAATACTTAAATAAGTATGGTCACCAGACACCATTACAACCTTACGACGCCAATAATTTATTTCAAAAGTGTTTAAAACGCATATCTCCAAACTGCGCTGTTCTACCCTACTAATCTTTGAAAATCTAAGTGTTCAGAAACGTACATCAATAAACTACGCAAAAGAAATTCCAAAGTTTTGTTGAACCTGACAAAATTCTCACGCGTACTTAGCTATATAGGTAAGTACACAGTTCCATTCCAAGAAAAGATAGAAATGTACGTTTTTAGCGAATAAATGCGTTCTTACATTTTTCTTTTGATTTAAATCAGTGCTTTCAAAATCTGGTGGTGATGATGATGGTGTGTTGGAAAAAACTGCGTTGCTGCTTAAAATTTCATTTGACGACAATTCCTACTGATAAAAGTGCAAACCTCACAAAAAAAGCGAAGCTAATCAAAGTAAAGTAAATGAATTTAAATAAAACAAACATTTCCTTGTATCAGTTTTGAAGGAACATGTTTAATGGACATGTGCAGCGACTCATTCATCCATTCATGTAAATTTCACTAAGACCTTAAACATTATTCTGCTGCATGTGTGTTCTTCTGTTCTCCATAAAGAATGTAGGTATGCTGCACTATCTTTTTTTATATTGATTTAAATATAGATGCATATAGGTACATATTACATATATACCTGTTCTTGTCTACTGGTTACTTAAATGGATTATGATAAATAGTCATAGAAATGTGAAAACGAGATCATTCACATTTTCCCTGTCTCATAATCACATCATATCCCACCTCTTTTACACCAGCTTTTATAGCCTGAAAAACATGAGTGAGTGGAGTGGACTCCTCACAAATTGGCACACGTGACTACAGGGAAAAGAAGTGGAGGAATGTGGAAGACATAAAAAGGAGGAGTGTAAAAACATAACAAATAATTACAAAAGGGAAGTGGATGAATGAACTTTTAAAAAGAGAAGACACTCACACACGCACGTGTTTTTATCATGGTTTCTGTTCTAGCTAAGCAAAACAGAATATAATAATAATAATAAGCAATGAGCTAAATATGTATATAGATAAAAAAAAGACTTCCTCCAGAGATGCAATATTATGAGCTGCATATGGAATGGAATGGAGGAAATCGAAAGACGCCCAATCATACATACAAAAGCAAATAAAGTTCATTGTGCTGCTTCTGATGATGATGATGATGATAATGATGATAATACCTTCACGACCCAAAAAAAACTGCTTTTAATTTAGGTTTGTGCTTTTCATTTCATTGCATTAGTTTATCTGTCCAGCCATTTTAAATTGTGTACTGGATTTGCATAACCGGGTGCACTACTACTAACTACGTCGTCACACGTTTTAAGACGTCTTTTTCAACTTTGTGTCGTCGTGTGCGCTTGAGCTATAAATATACGCTAATTTCTCGCAAAAAAACGTAAATGCTTTTTTTGTGCTACTACTGTGTTAGCTTTTTTTACAACGCAGAAGTTAATCTTGTTGGTGGTGGTGGTGGTGGTATGACGTCAATTAACTGCCAGACTGATTTGCAGGCAAGCGTAATACTAATAAAATACTTTCTTTTTGCTAGTAGTGTTTGTGCCTGCTTACGTACTTAAGTAAGACATGTGGATATTGAGTGTCTTAAGATAAACTGTATTTCAATCAATGCATGCTTACACTTGCATTTTTACTTTCAGTTTCTTTCGCTGCTGGCTCGGTATATATATTAGCAATTATGTACATAGATAGGTACATAATATGTATGCATTGAACTAATTATGATGAAAGTAGGTAAAATATATAAAATTAGATAAGTAATAAAATTTAAGAATAATTTTAATTCCTTTGTCCTAGTCAATTTTTTTTCTTACAACCTCTCCCTCTCTCTCTCTCTCTCTCTCTCTCTCTCTCTCTA
>JAHZMZ010001868.1:0-11283 GCA_027743805.1 Lepidocyrtoides sp. E14
GAATCCTTTCACATATGGTAATATGACTCGGGGTAATTCTTGTGGTGTGGCTGGTACGGGATTGTGGAAATTTCGAATTATTCGTTGGATTTGAAATGTTAGCCATTTCTTTGGATAGTTGTTTTTTATAGTGAGAACGTCTTTGATGTGTTGCAGTTCCTTTTGTAGATTGGGACCTGAGCATATTTTTAGAGCTCGTTGGACCAATGTATTGACAACTGTGATTTTATGCGCTGTCGGGTGTATGGAGTCCCAATCCAGATATTTATCCGTGTGGCTAGATTTTCTGTAAATATCGTATTCGAAAGTTCCGTTTGTTTGTCGTTTTATTTGTACGTCAAGAAAAGGTAGGGTTCCATTTTGTTCAATTTCATAAGGGAATTGAACGTTTTGGTGGAAAGAGTTCAGGGTTTGTTGGATACTCAAGGTCTGTCTAGATCGGTTTGCTGCCAAAATATCGTCCACATAACGGCAGTAGAACTTGATGGCATTATTTCCTGTGACAAGTATAGATTCTAGTTTTTCCATAAATATGTCGGCACATATAGTTGAAAGTGGATTACCCATTGCACACCCCTCCGTTTGTTCAAATATTTCTCCCCTGTATTGAAAAAAGGTGCATTTTAAGCAAAGTTCCATTGCTTTTAGTATGTCATCAATGGATAATTTTGTCCGCAGATGTAGGGTCGGATCTGCAGAAAGTAGTTCCTTTGTGTACTGTAGCGTTTCTTTGATGGGAATACAAGTGAAGAGGCTGGTAGCATCAAATGATGTCAAGATTTCGCCAGATTTCATTTTGTATTCATTCAGTTTTTTTACAAGGTCTTCGCTATTTTTAACAGTGTACTTATTTCCAGTGAGTGGCTTAAGAATGCCGTGTATATACTTGCTTAATTGTTGTGTGGGAGAATTATATGAAGAGACGAAAACTGGGGTGCGTTTGTTTTGGCATGTAAAAGCATCTTTAGTTTTCTTCTCAATTTTCTCCTCACTTACTAATTTTGAAAGGAAATCGGATACTTTTTTTCTGTATGTGTTCACAGGATTTTTGGGAACTTTTTTGTAGGGGCCAGATTCAAGCATGTCTTTAATTTTCGATTCGTAATCAGCTTTGTCCATGATTACGGTGGAATTTCCCTTATCTGCTTTTAAGATTACTATTTCATGATTTTGACGTAGTTTTGTTATGATGTTTAGGTACAGTTTTTGTTTTTTGTTGATCTTTTGTTTTCTTTGCTGATGTTTGTTGATAATGGTTTGTAGGTCCGTGCGTAGAGAGAATCTTCGTTTTTCGGAAAGTGGATTGCTTTCATATGTATTATCGTACATGTTCATTGCATCCTCGAAGACCATTATCGTGTCGGTGATAGAGTCATCAGTTCTTTTTGTACCATAACAAAAGTTAAGGCCTTTAGAAAGGGCTTCACGTTCAATGTCGGTTAGTTGAAAATCTTTGGCCAAGATAACAACTCCAGTTAGTTTATTTATAGGTAGAAATTTGGTATAAAATCTCTTGTAAGTATGTATAGAAGCGATCTTTTCATTTGAAACGGTTCTTGAATAAACAAATCACAAAATGGCAAAGCACCGAGATTGTACCGGTACCTTTAGATAATATTGGTAGGACCGCGGACCGAGGACCGAACGGATGCTTTAGTTCAAAAGGACCGTGGACCGGTACCTTGGACCGCAATTGTATTGTCACAGTACCGAGTACCGTGAACTGTACCGCGAGAAGTCTCGGTCCCCCAGCTTTGACCGTTCCAACCTTTAAGCGATAGGGAATTTATTTAAAAAATCAATTTCACGGCAAGTATATTGAACTAATATACTTGTTTACAAAATTTGGTATTGATCCGTCGAGTAGCTTTTAACATATCGTGTTCACAGGCAGATAGACAGACAACATCGGCATACCGTATTCTCTCTATTTATTGCGGGGGCTCAAACTCAAAAGTTGGAACTCAAAAGTTTCTTCAATGGGAGAGGGGCTAAGAGCTGAAAATTGATAAATATACTTCGTCAACAACCTCCCATCATCAGTTTTATTTCAATATTTCTAGATTATATGGACAAACATTCAAGCAGGATGTATAAGTTGTCAATTATTTTGTAAAACATGTCAATCCGAATGTACAAAAAATGAACTAACATGCACAAAGTCAGTCGTGCGCTATTCTATTTGCCGAATTTGCGGAAAAGGTACTTGTGTAAGTCAACAAAACACTCGCTAAACGTTCATTTAGTCAAGTAGCTTTTCTGGCAACCTGAAAACCGTTCGGGGTGTGGCTTTACATAAACCCGCCTTTACACAAGACTAGCAGCCAACTTAAAAATGTATGGAACCAAAATACATTTTTAACCTAACACCGCCGCTAAACCAGTACTAGTTTTTAGATTATGAGGGCGTCCATTTTAACTATGTAAAATGTAGAACAAAGTTTGTCAAATCGGAAAAATAATGTCACCATAGTGTTTGCCATATGCGAAAACCTAGCCTATTCATTTTTAAAATCTAGATCACTCCAGCTGATCTCAGCAGGTCAAAATGGTAATTTTTCAAAGGCAACCAGATTTTGGGATCGCCATTTTCACGGTGTCCGGCGAATTGTCCAGTTACCATTTGCGCATTGATTACTTTTTCCGCGCTTAACCTTTTGCGCATTGACCATTTGCGCATTGGCCCTTTTGCGCATTGACCATTTGCGCAATTACCTTTTGCGCATTGAACCATTTGCGCATTGACTCTTTGCGCATCGAACCATTTGCGCATTGACTATTTGCGCAAAATGCTAACTGCGCATTATACCAATTGCTCATTGAACTATTTGCGCATAGAACGTTTTGAACACAGACAAACTGCGCATCTGTCAAACTGCACACTGAACTTTGAAAAATGAAGATGCTATCGAGCTGTCTTTACAAAAATTTCACGGTCAGTAAGAAAAATGTACTATATCTCGTTGCATGCATTCATACATACTCTATGGAGGAACAGAAAAAATTAATTAAAGAATATTAGATTAGACGATGTACAATAGCTTTTACGAGAAAATGAATCTGTACAATTATTAAAATTTGTTACAGTGCCTTTTTAATAACATTTGGGTTTGTTTTATATGACTTCAAATGTAAACGAGCTTCAATGAGAAAATTATTTAAAAAATTCATGGGAGAATATGCTAAAAAGTTCATATTTAAATAGAAAAGAAGCTTTTAAAACTGTATCCTTATATGGGAAAGTGAACTTCAAAATTTAGTACAGGAAAATGATCTTAAAAACATTATACGTAAAAATTTAAAAATTTTACACGAGAAAATAATTATAAAAGTTATGTAAAGAAGAAATACTTGAAAAGCTGGATGCATGAAGGGAAACAATATGGAATTAAGATGTATTTGTACTTGTATAAAATTTTGTAGTACTCTTTGAAAAAATAGTATAAACAAACAACTTCAAAAATCTATTTTTAAGAGTTTTAAATAGTTACTCCACGGTTCATTGCGCAGTTTGTCTGTTTTTAAAACGTTTTATGCGCAAATAGTTCAATGCGCAAATGGTTCGATGCGCAAAAGGTAAATGCGCAAATAGTCAATGAGCAAAAGGTTCAATGCGCAAAAGGTAAATGGGCAATTCGCTTAGACCCATTTCTACATATCAGCTTGATATTTGACACGAGCACTTCTCATGTGGTCCTTCTTGGGGTTCAGTCATAAAAAGCAGAAAATTTGAAATAGGTTAAGGTCAAAAAATTAAAATTACTGAATTGTCAAAGTTTAGGACAGGTAACCTATGCAACGTGCTGCGTAGAGAATCTTTAATGAAAACGGTAAGGTGAAAATGTCAAAAGATTGAGAGATATGACAATTTAAAAAATTTCTCCTAGACCTTTTGACCCTGACTTGTCTCAAATTTTCTGCTTTTTATGACTGAACCCCAAAAAGGACTAAATGAGCAATGCTCGTGCCAAATAAAAAGCCGATATGTGAAAATGGCGATCCCAAAATCTGCTTGCCGTTTTAATGCGCTGAATTTTTTCCGTCCCGGTCGTGGTCTTCCGGCTGTTACGGATCTACTTTGTCCACTTAGGTGTACATATGTGGCAAGTTTTTACCGAAGCAGAATGGTGAAGCCATAGGCTTGTGTTGTGTGCAGTTCAAATGCATTGGTGTAAGTGGAAGGTGCAGAATATTAGTGTCGTCTTAAAACATGTGAGATCCGGGAGTCCAAACACTTTAAATTGTCATATCTCTGAAACGTTTGACATTTTGAACTAACTGTCTTCATTAAAGATTCTCTACGCAGCACGTTGCATAGGCCCCCAGTCTTCAACTTTGACAATTCAGTTCTGCTTTCCAGATAGACATTGTCACTAATCCGCACAAGCGCGTGACGTGATCGAAAAACAAATATTTGTATGATTGGACGGAACGGTACTCAAAGTCATTTTTATTTATTTACCTGTGAAGCTATCAATCAAATACTGTGATTATTTTCGGCACGGAAAACTGAAATCAGCTTGTGCTTGTAAAGTTACTGTTGCTACTTAAG
Organism: Lepidocyrtoides sp. E14; assembly: GCA_027743805.1. NCBI lineage: Eukaryota > Metazoa > Arthropoda > Collembola > Entomobryomorpha > Entomobryidae > Lepidocyrtoides > Lepidocyrtoides sp. E14. The sequence continues at coordinate 4,553 of JAHZMZ010001868.1, forward strand.
CTTTTAGCATAACATACTGCAGTAGTGTGTACCTTCAAAGTTGAATAAATATGTTGCACCATATAATTTCGCATTTTGCAGCTCTATCCTCTAGTGGGTTGCCCAACATGTAGCTTAATATATGTAGCAAACATCAGAATATTGATAAGCTTGTAAATCCAATTTATTTTCCTTGTCCTTCTGCTTCTGCAGTGACATTTATATGTCGCATTTTCAGAAAATTTTCTGCAAGCCAGCAGTAGCAAATTGTACCAATTGAGTGAAAATGAGTTAAACTTTAAAAGCGTTAATGCAAGCAATTTTGCACATTTTTGGAACAACGTTTTATTCAAAACAGTTGTCACCGCAAATCGGTAGTGCGATCAAATAATTGTCTATCAGAACTCAGTTGACTTAAGTCATCGTGGTAAATTTAATTGCCATTTCAGCGTTTGCAGGCGATTTTAAATGTGCAAACGTGCAACTTTTGAAATGCTATTTTTCGTAGACTTACTGGTGCAACTCGACAGTGGTCAGTTCATTCCGGTTGTTAATGACACTATATGGCTAATTGACATCAACGATGTCAATAGTAACTTGTAAGGATTCTTTTGGAAGCATAGTATATTTCCTTTTGACATTTTACCTCCACAGCTTGAAATTTTCGATGAAACTTTTGAAAAATTCCACTCTGGTTCACTGGTTGTTGTGGTCAATAGCCATTAAGATACTGTAAATATAAAGCCGAAAAGAGCTCCAATTATCATTAGGACCCCAATTCTAGCATACAACCCGGTCTAAAATAAGTTTTCATGGGTTTCAAAATCATTAATAACCAAGTGTCCAAATAACATTTGCATGGCGGGAGCCTCTACATGTCCAATTCGATATGATATTAGTCGTCGGCGATTTTCTCGCGAAAGTGACTTTGAGGCATGCTGTAGATTGAATTTCTTCGACCTATCAAGCAGATCTAAACAGTGGGGTCAACCGATTCAAATCCACCAGCTCATTATGTTGCATCCGCTTATAATAGCAGAGCAGCACCTAATTTAGTTAATGCTTTTCGATACGAAAAACTCGTAGGAGAAAACCATTTACCAGTTACATTTGCACCCGTTATTGTGAGTATAATTTTGTACGAGGCACAACCATTACTAGAGGACGACATGGGTTTGCTAGATTGGATGCAAAACTTTAGCGTTTCTAATGATAACATGGCCGCTGGATTTGGAAGTCCATCAATATTCAGCGACGTAAACTTGCAGATGACGGTGAAGACTAACGACACATCTAAGGTGTATCTAAGCTGTCATTGTTGCACCCAGGGTTTGGCTGCCGCTCCGTTCAAAGGACAGTTGTGAATACGAATTTGATTGGACATATGAATATATTCGAGTAGTCAAATATTTTGAAACCGACTTGGTCAGGTTTCCAGTACTGGCATTACACAAAAACGGCTAAATAAATATCTGAGCGTCTCAATTCATTCATTCATTCATCCGTTTTATTGCAGATCAATAATAAGCATCATATCATAGTAGTTACAATACAAGCGATCCATAGAGAAAAAAGTTTAAAAAAAAAAATATATACATAAGTCAATGAGATAATTAGTCGCATTTAAAATTATGCAGATAAATAATATTAACAGTTAGGAATTTTCATTTTGAGAACAAATAGTATTATATAGATCTAGATCATCATCGTTCGTAGTCATAAGAAGCTTTCTCCATGATTGGTACAAGGATGAATTCAGTAAGATTCTTGAATGAAATATTGTAATTAAACATGGGTTATCAGATTTACTAAGTCGCAGGATCAGTGACATGACAGCCTGTCTTCAACTGCTAAAAAGTCAGCTACACCATTTTCACAGAACATGGAACTGGCACTATAGTTTCTTGAATATCCAAACAAGAGACGAAAGGAGTCATTAAAGGCTACCTGTACGGCTTTTAACTGACTTTTATTCAATTAAGCTCATACACTACAACAATAAACGTTGCTGAAATGCGTGTTAAAAATGTACTTTTTTACGTCGAAGCTACAAGATTTGAATCTAGAGAGGACCATGTTGGCATGTGCGTATAATTCTCTTTTCCGCTTAATTAGTTCCTCATTATCCCTTTCCCAGCAACTAACAGTATATTATTCTAAATATTCAACAGTTTCAACTCACTTTATTATTGAAATTCCAAGCTTAACAATACGTCGTGAATCGCTCATGTTTTTCGGTATGAAGCATTGACAATATGTTTTCATGGCACTAAATACTACGTCATGTTCGATAGCATTAACTTTACAAATTTTTATCAGCATTTGTAGCGCTAAAATTCAGGTGGCTAATAATGCAAAGTCATCGGCATAGGCAATGTAGTTGCAAGTAATTAATCCAACTCTGCATCCTATCCCCGAGCTATGCAATTGAACACAGGTTATCCATGTACACGGCAAAATAAATTGCACTATTATTTCCACCTTGCCTAACTGCTCGCCGTACATGAAAAAGTGCTGATAATATATTGCCCCTCCGACAACTAAATAACTGATTGCTAAACCAATATTCCATAACCATTACGGTTTCATGATTGAAACCACGGCTACACAACTTCTTAAATAAAAGTGAGTGATTTACTCTATCAAACGCCTTGGTGGCATCCAAGTAACAAACGTTAAATGGTGTTTTTCTTCGAAGATAATGGTGCGCAACTTGACGGAGAGCGAACGCCGCTGTTTCTGTCCCGACTCCTTTTTTACAACCGAACTGTCCTGCATGATCCTGTCTCCAAGTTAATTTTATACTTTTCCGCGATGACTAACTCCACTATTTTTTAAATAACAGTGGCCAGCGCTATTGGTCTATAATTGTTCACTTTTGATGCGTCCAATCCAGACTTTTCAAAATTGGCACAATCGTAACACTCATAACTTTCTCTGGCAAAAACGCATGAGCCAAACATGAGTTAATAACTTTGGCTAGAATATTTACAATCAGCGGAGAAGCATTTTTGAAGGCTTTCGCCACAAGACTATCGGGAGCAGCAGCTTTTTTATTTTTCAGTTTTTTCAAGGCATTAACGACGTTTGATATTGTTACCCTGTAAATTGCACTGCTACATTTTTCGTTGTCAAGATGAACATGATTTGAAATGTGATCCGTGTGGAAACTTTCGCTATAGAACTTTCCCCACATATCACATATCTCTTTTTCACCCATCGCACCACCAATTGAGTCTACACTATTTACATTTGAAACTTTATTGTATTGCTTGATAGCAGACCAAAATTCATAAAAGTTGTGCGAATGATGCGAAGTTGCCAATTTATCATCAAAGACTTTCTTTTTGCATCGTTGAATATTCTTCAACACTTTTTTAAATTTCTTCCTAGCGTTATTCATATCTTTGTATTGGTGGTTAGCACGGCCATTCAATTTTCATTCTTCATACTTGACTCTGTACTTGTTGTACTCATTTTCGGCATACAACGCCCACCCCGGTTTTATATATTTTCGACAATTTGCGGTCCGAGTTAGATAATTCCGACGGACTTTATCTTCACAGTTTTTTAAGCATGCTATAAAAATTGTGTACACATCAGTTATTTGGTGTTTGTGGCAATCTTATTTACAGATCACTATATTACAAAGCTCTCAGCAGTTCAACTTTTCCAAAAACTCATGAGTTAATTTGATAAAAGATTTTGTCACAGAAGATGGCAATTTTTGCCAATTGAGACTTTGTTTCCTTTCATTTTTCCCACTTGTGATAAATTCACACGGCGTTTCATCTAATGTAACGGCAATGGGAAGGAATATGATCACTTGGAGAAACCGGGAATGGTAACCTTATTTTATAAGTATCAGGAAGTGAATTTGAGATGATGACATGATCTATCCAACTATTTGCACATTGACCCTTAGCACTGTACGTCACTGTTTCACGAGGTAACTTTTCAAAATCAGCTATCGTTGAGTCATTGTCATGGCAGAACTGTGTTAATTCACTGAAGTTACTGCGTTTAGGGGACATGTTTATATCGCCTAAAATGATGAATGGTCCTTGATGATTTAGAATTATTGCGTTTAATTTTCCTAGATATTCAGATACTAAAGTTTTAATTGGCATTACTGTTCACGGGCATACACGCATTCACAACTAATAGCTCAGTTTGTAAATTTATTATTATGTGTTGGATACGTGGGTCTGATTGTTCGCCTGGTAGCACTGTATTTATGAGAGAGGATCGCACCAAAATGGCAGTGCCTCCGTATGGCCGCCCACTACATTTGCTATCATTATTCATGGCACTACTACAAAAGGATGTACAGTTATTAAAATCAAGATAATTAGTTTCAAATTCATGCAGCCAGGTTTCTTGTAGCAGCAAAACATCATAGTTATTGATCACAGACTCTAGCCAAGCTGCATTAGCTTTGATGCCTTGGCAGTTCCAAGTGAAGAAGTTAATCATTCTTTGTTGTTTCACTCTCAGGGCATATTTTCGGTTGCCCAAGTTTTCTTCAATTGAGTCTCATTATAGGAAGAATTTCAGGCCAATGCTCAGCCTTCAGGTACTCGGATTCTGCACTATCACCTGCTCTAACTATGTCAACTCTGAAGGAGCAATATGTATTGTACCTTGAATTTAATTTTTTCACTTCCTGCACCTGCCATCGTCGTTCATCTTGCAAGTAATTTTTTAACTGCTCAGATTCTGTATCTGGGCTACATCTGCTTACAAAAATGGATGAGATGAGCGCTGGTTTGATGGCTTGAATCTCAGTTGATTGCACTATTCCTACAAAGTGACGCCTAGCTTTCCGCTTCCTTGAACCCACACTCCATTTTCCACTATCCTCTTGAGATCTGAAGGCTGTGTGGAGTCTCCGGTCAGACGGGCTCAATGATATTTTAGCTACATGAGCACTTGCTTTGTCATTTTTGGATTCTATATCCACTGCTTGAGGTCTTTTGTGACCAAGAAAACTTGGCAGAATATTTCCCGTTGATACTAGCGAAATGCTGTTTTACAGTGCCGCACAGATTGCCTTGGACATTATGAACAATGGCACGTACCAAGTAGGTGAATCCAAGTTCTGCAATGGTGGAGGAGTGGTCCTCATTTACGCTTACGAGGAGCCCATGACTAGTGGAGCTTGGATGTTTGTATGGGATGAACTGGAGGAGTGGTCTCATGCAACGTTTGTACTCACTCTGCCTAACCTTTTTGGAAACTTGCGGTTTGTTGTATGTGGAGTAAGAGAAAAGCAATCGCTTCTGTTTAGTGATTTCAACGAGCATATGATCCTTGCGTGTGGGTCTGTATTGGAATATGGGTGTCAGCTATCGCAATTGGTCTTGCAGCTTTTTCGTTTGAGGCGCAAAAACTAAGCAATTTCAGGAGTGGAAGAAAGATCAAGTGGCACAAGTGTATACTTCCCATGATGAAACCGCTACTTGAATAGGGAAACCCGTTTACGGCTCCGGTTATGAATCTTTCCGTCTTACGATTTTCGTTGGCTGAAAATATCTTGTGTAGCCTGGTTTTGAGCAACGCGTACAAAAACACAAACGTGTATGACATGATACTGCCCAGAAAACTACTTCTGTATAACAAAATGGAGCATTTGAATAGTTCCAACTTCTCAATTTACAGCCGGGTCAAAGACGTGGATTTGAGTTTTACCACGACGTTAAATTTCCTCCTGTGATTTCTAGACACATGGTGACATCCTAGCAGAACCCATACAAACATTTTGCAGTCTGAAATAGGCTGGTCAGACGACAGTCTAAAAAGACCCCCATCTGCAATAGCAACAAAGCTCAAAAACGTGTTGGACATATCCAGTATTTATGCTAGGGCCGTGTATGAATTTACAAAAATGCTGAAATCAACCCTAGCAGTCTTGCTGGCCCTCTGTTATGATCGCAAGCCTTACTTTGATTTCCCAATAAAGGAAACGTTTATCCCTTTTTTTGGACGGAGGAAGCAAAAAATGTACAATGAGGAGTTATTTAAATGCCAACAGGTTGCTGTCTTCTTGATGCCAGAATATAGGTGCGTTCAAATAGCAAGAAAGATAGACATGTGACACAGGTTTGTTTCTGTGGGTTCTGAGGTGTATAGGAAAACTGTCATATTCTGCGAATACGATCTCTTTAGCAATCAGGAGTACTAAATTGGTTAGAAAACGTGTACTCTAAAGCAAGCAAGCTGTCTAAGATGTGGATGGAACCTCAAAGCGCATCGCTGTTAGGAAAAAATAATTTTGTTTTTACTTTTAGCATGCGTTTTGTCGTTAGGCGTTGTGTCGTTTCCTTATGAAACAAGAAGATTAAGATGACGAGGTTCACGGGATTATGGTGGAAAAATTTATTTATTTGCCAAGCTTTCTAACAAAACTTTGCTCTTCCTCAGGGCTAATGCGCATTAGAAATGAGTAATAATGTACTGCTAAAAACGCTATTATCACATTGATTTTCGTAGAAAATAAAATAATTTCAAGCAAAACATTCATAGGTATATTGAAATTTGCAACTATGGAGGTTTGTGTATTATTATCTCCTTGTTCTTGATGTGGCGTTTAATTTTTTTCTTTGGGATGTGAGTCCAACTAGAACGAGGAATAAATCCTTTGTTTTTGCTCATGTTGTTTTTGGTGAATTGGATGTATTTCCCTTCTTTCACTTTTCTTCTCTGTTCGGTTTCATTTCAATGAATCGAAACTTTCTTGAATCCATCTTGTG
>JAHZMZ010001869.1:0-11284 GCA_027743805.1 Lepidocyrtoides sp. E14
ATAAATATTTTGCTAAGTAATATACATACATACTTACATAACTCGTTCGTTCGTTTCTGAAAAAAAAGAATCGTTTGTTCGCAAAAAAATAAAATTATCTCTAACGAGAATAATGGTGATGATGATGAAATCGTTCGTTCGTTCGTTTGTTCATGATGAAGCAGAGTGCTCAGTTAAAAAACAACTCTTAAATTTTAAGCGTAATTTTAAACATATTTTACCTAGTATATTTACAGACATATACAACCACAAAAGTCGCTAACACATAAGTAAAAAAAATAATAATAATAAACTAGAGAACTAAAAAAAAAAGTTTGTGAAAACAAAAAAGAAATCTTGTAGACAAACGTAAAGTTCATAAGTGACTTTTGACTACTTTGAAACATGCAAAGAAAATTCAACAATACTGGTACATTTTTAGCATTATACTTTTTGTCTAATAAAGCGTTTCTGATGATAAACGACAGGTTTCCTTTCTTCCTCAGTTGGAAAGTTTTACTTGTTCTTTGAAAAATAAAATAATATTATTTAACTTGTATGCTTTCTCTGTGTCTATGAAACTTTAAATCTTGTTTCAACTAACTTCACCATAAGTTTACAATGCTTTTATCTATTTAAATACAAAAAAAGTGTAAGTGTAGCGAAAAGGGGAGACATGCATACATTACATACGTACATATGGGGTAGGTATAAGTTGATGTTGTTGATGTTGAGACTGTGATGTATATTTTCTGTTTCAGAAAATATTATTAAAGATGACGATGATGAAGCTCGAAAAGCGAAAAATATAAATACGGTAGGATCCACTATCATCATGTATTATCTTAATGATTTCTCATTAAATTACCTGATTGTTAATAAATCAGTGTTAAGCTTTTAATGAACAATTAATTTTTGTTGTTGTTGTTGTACAATATATAAATTATTATGATATTTGTTCAACAATGATTTTTATTAAACTACACATAAATCTTAAAATTCCCTAGTACATTACATTGTATGCATATAACATTTTTTTAAAAATTAAATATATATAATTTTGGTTTTATTAAGTTTAGGAATTTTTTTTTCCTCATTTGTCACTTCACTTTTACGTGTTACGTTAGCATAATAATTAATTAAAAAATAAAAGTTGTCATGCCTCTTGTTGTTCCCTCAGTCAGTGTGATATTAACGGTCTTCTGAGACGAAGAAGCGTCGCGTATAGAAGATGATAAAAATTATTGAATGGATAGGAAAAAAAATGTTACTTATATGGTAAGGCTATGCGCATACAGTTGTTAATGTTGCTGGTAACGATGATGCTGTTGATTGGATATATACCTAAATATATTATGCAACTTGCAAAAATGTAAGTCTGCATTATATATAAAAATGTAATTATTATTATTATTATTATGTTCTTAAAAGTGTGTTTTATGCGTAGGTATATTGCATGTTTCGTTGAAAGAAAAAGAAAAATATATACCTTGTATATCTATATTACTATCATTATGAATTGCATTTAATTAAAATGAATATAATATGAATAATAAAAGTACAGAAATATTACGAAAAAAAAGACGAGCAAAAGTTGAAACAAAAAATTTTCTTTACTTGTAAATACGTTTGCACAATTTATTATGGAAAAAACATATGCTTTTATATTAAGCTATCATCTTATATCTTGTTCATATCTAATTTTTTTTATCAAACTTGGATTTGTAGCAAACATGCGGGGAAAATTTCATTATCCCACACACCACCACCACCACGTTGTACTTTCAGGGTTGAACATGAAAGCGTACTATAATGTGTTTAGAACAAAGAGTACTAAGCACGGAATCAAAAGACAGGCAAGGCAAGTAAACTCGGGAGAAAACTTTTTGGGGCTTATGTGGTGTTTGATGCAGCAACTGTACGATTTGCAGTTAGCGAAACTAATGAATGTTTTACTGTGCATGACGTATTAAATAATAGAAAAGAAAACACGACAGGGAGCAAAAGTGGAGTGAGCAATTTTCAGAGAAGAAGAAGAACAAAAACAGCAAAATATTATTATTCACTGTTTGCCACGGAAAGCTGATCGTGTATATTTGGCATGACAAAATAACATGTTTAATAACTATACTCATAAAACATGTCGTTTTCCTAGAGACATGCACGTAGGCACATAATGATAACATTATTATTATGTAATATAAGAAATTGGGAAGACAGGATTTTATATTTTCTTTTTTTTTTGCTGTTTTTACCAAATTATTACTAAGCTACTACTACTGCTTATTTTCACTGTAATAGCTTGCAAAACAAAGTAAGTAGACAAAAAAGGGATGCCGTATTCTGTCGGGTTTTTTTCAGCGTTGACCGACTGCGCGACGTCATTTTGAACCTTCACGGTGTGGTGTGCTGGTAAAATATATTCATAATACATGGAAAGTTTATTGAATGGAACTTATTATTATTACGCACGTACGTAAGTACTTATATAGCTGTTCTACATGAAATGTTTTATACGTACATATTTGCATTAAAAGGAAATGTTCTCAACTCCAACCGTAAAGTGGAAAATAAACTACCACCAAGCGACATGAACAATGCTTGCAATTTCAATATTGAATAAACTTTGGAAATTTCAACGGAAATAACATACGTATGTACAAGTAAGTAAGTATAAACTATGTGGGAAAGAAAGTTTTGGATGAGATAATTTTATTTTGGTTTATCAAAGCAAAACGGGAGCATATATATAGTACATATATATGTATTACTTTCATAACACACTTTTTCCTGTCTGATATTTTCTCTGCTTTTAGCAGTTCATTTTAGCGTGCAATAATAAGTATCGGCATTTTGTATTAGCGGTGGTGGTAAAGAGAAAAAACCTAACAAACACACAGTCAGTTCACCTAATAGCCAGTTGAGTGACAGACTAGACCACATTCCATTTTAATATCATGCAAGCTCATGTACCCTTTTTGCTGGCTTATTGGGGAACCAAGGTTAGCCTCTTCTCTGACTCGTTTCATGTGAAAATATGTATGCTTTTAACTCTTCATTCAGAATGACCCAAAGAATGAGATTGAGACCATCCAGCAGAAAGACCACATTTTTACTTTTCCAGAAAGTTAACCAACAAGAAAGAAGGACGCCAGCGTGTTTTAATCTTGACGAATAATATGCGATTGTATTGCTATTTGCACACTTCCTAGCTTTGAAAATTCTCAAAGTCGAGCCGATTTTATCCGAATATCTTCTTCACATCCCATGAGAGGATAGAAGAAGAAAAAAAAAATACTTTGTACTCCATTTTCTGTGTCATTGGTTCATGTTGTTGTAAGTGAGCCTTTTTTATTCATTTAATAATAATAATATGCTGTAATACTCGCTTACACTTAACTCCTACACAAGTAAACACAAAATGATACTCCATATCTACATTCTCCAGCCCAAGGCAAGGGATTTTCTTATTACCACTTTAACCGTTCTGCATTGCATTCCTTGAATGCCTTCTTTCTTCATTACATGAAGCAGTTACACAGTTACAACCAAATCTTACTGCTGCTGCTGCTACCAGCAGTTATGCTACATATACCGATTTAACCTCAAGTTTTCACTCGTTCTTCCTGCTTTGTCAAGTGGAAACCGGCGGCATGGATTCCATATGTGTGCAGAGTAGTGGCGCTGTATCCAACTTCAACCACATTTCCCAGCAAATACAGCAAACATGGGTGTACAAAGCGAAAAAAAGGAGCAAACTAGAAAAAGTGAAAACGCAAATTCAATAAAATGTTAAGTCATTACTATTATAAGGTACAGCAATATGTGCCTGCATATATACTGAATACTGTTTATTTTGGTTGTGCTATATAATATCATCTTCTGAACGTTCAATATAAAAATGTCTTAAAATATTACGATGACGACGATGATACGGTAGTGATGGTGATGAAACGATGACTAAAACCAAAGTAACATTGTGATCATATTATACGTACAATTGTTTAGGTATTGGTTTTTTTTAGCATTAGTGAATGGAAACACAGCGGGTGAGTGAGAATGCGTATGGTGCAGTAAAAGCAGAAATTTTTATAAAAACCTACACACATGTATTTTGGTGGCTGAAAACTATTTACATGCATACACGTATGAAAATAACTAAAAGTTATAGTCTATAACATAGCAGTAGTCATATAAAAGTGAGCAGTGGAAGGAAAGCGTTTTGCTTATTTTTTATATACTTGTATTTCCAATGGAGAGATAATATTATAATATGTAGCTTTATGGGGAACTTGGGCTTTGTTCCAAAACAGCACCAGCAGTATTCACCATCGCCGCCACCATTGCCCGTTTGTAGTGATAGTCAGTTGCCAGGGATCGATTGAAGGGAAAGGCATAAAATAGGCTGGGCATGCATACACGTAATCCATAAAGGAACTGCTGAGTTGTACTGAGACCGAAGAATGCAGTCGTCTTTCTCCGTGTAACTCCATCTCACACAACAGCACAACTATAGCTGGACTTTCTATTTTTGTAGCTTTCACAGTAGCGGTGTTGGTAGTACCAGCAGCAGCTCTATTACTGCTGTGTAGAAGGATCATATACAACGACGACAATCGCTTGCTTAAATATAACAACTTTCAAGTATACATCATTATTCCTAGCAGTAGTAATACTACTAATGAAACTATATACACGCATTTATGAACAATATTAACTACTAGAGTGAGAACACAGAAAAAGGAGCACAGTGAAAGCATACAGGGTATTATTATTACTATTTGTACCTGGTAGCACAACAGTAATAATAAGGCATTAAATTGCTCTTTCACCATATTACAACATACATATATAGATGCTTTCACCTTGAGTACATATAACTGTTCACTAATGATTATCTTCACAAACAGCAATACTAGACATAGTTTACTATAAACTTTTTTTTTCTGAGTACCTATACGCATTTTATTCAAGACCACACATCCAAACAGCATATCCCACTGTACATTTTCTCACTACGTTTCATGCAAGGCTGTTAATACCGATATCCCAATATCCGTTTCTCTCGAGTCTCGTGCTTTTCTCTGTTCGGAATAAGGTGAAAGGTGAGAATATAAAGAACCTCGACGCAAAGAAGATAAAAGGTGTCCCATATTTTATAAGAGGAAAGGAGGAAAAGTATATATGTACGTAGTACTGTAAGTACATACATGCATTTGCAAGTTGGTAAGAAAGAGAGCGTATGTGTATGTGAGCGAGTGTGAGTGTGTGTGTATATTTTTTTTGGAAAAGAAAGAAAATAAGCAAGTAATTTGTTGGAAAATTATCCTGTAATAATTCCCAGAGGGATCGTACCATTTCACTGGATAGGGTCACTTTTTTACTATAATATTATTATCGCGGTGAGATAAGAGAGAGAGAGAAAAAAAAGGGTAAAAGCAGGACTGGAGCAGTAAGCATTATAATAATAATTTTCATCATCATTGAAGCGCTTTCTGTTACTACTACTACTAGTAGTACTATATTTTTGCTGGCTGGTGGTGGAAGGAAAAGGAGAGAGAGAGGAGGAGGAAAGAAGCCGTAGAAAATTGCAAACACTAAAGGAAAGGAGAGAAGCCAGAGTAAGAAGAGCGATTATAATAGTTAGATAATAATAAAACGCTACTGTAGTAGTATTTTCATTGAGAGATCGAAATCTTTTCTTGATGAAAATTTAAGGGAAATTGGTTTTTGGAAAGGAGGAAAAAAATCCATTTTTTTGAAAGAGAGAAGAGGATAATAATTTAATAATATTGTTATTACTTTACAGCCAATATCGCACAGACCTCCACTCTTTACAACAACAATAATTTAGCAATTAAACGAACTAGAAAATGAATCTCTTCCAATCACTAATTTGTGTTCTCAATCGATTCGCCCGGGCATCAAGGGTGATGAGTGTTCCATCGTCAGTTTTGTTTTGTGTTAGTCTTGTGCTCGTTGTAATTGTTACACAAGGTAAGATTTTGATAATTTGTGTTGTTGAAAATGTAGGTATTCTTTGATTTTTTTCAATTAAAAAATAAATAAAATTATTTGTACTAATTTCGCAGCAAATGCACAGCAGAATAATCAAGTCGGCGAGGCTAAGAAAGGGATTATGTGCTTTGTGTGCAATTCAGCTAGGGACCCACGTTGTGGGGACCCATTTGATTCCTCCACAATTGAAAAGGTGGATTGTGAACAGTTCATGCCAAACATGAACACTTCAGTTTGTCGTAAAAACGTGCAAAGAGGTAAACAAATTGAGAAAAAATTATTCAAGTGCGTTTTGTGCCTTTTTTTTGGTTTCACATGACCTTTATATATTTTCAAATCGTTTTTAATACAGCGACCTTGGGATCAAGATCCGACTATCGTGTGATCCGAACTTGCGGCTATCTTCCGGAAAATGCCCGATACGTTGACGAAGACGACGACAGTGAGGGAAGTGAAGATCGCTGTTACAACAAAGCAGGTACTTTCGAAGTTCAAGTGACCTACTGTTCTTGTTATTCGGATGGTTGTAATCCTGCGCCGAGACAGGCTCGTTCCAGCCTCAGCTTTACGAGTCAGACAGGACTCCAAATTGCCACCATGATTGCCGGTTCTTATCTCATGCTCAAGGATAGGAAAGGGTTCTACTGAGATTCAGTCTAATTTTGATTAGGAGTCTCTATTCATAAATAACTCAAATATTCATGCAAAAAAAATCATTACTTTTTGCCAGCTAATTTTTATTTAACATTTTCCAGTTTCAATAATACATAATATTCCTATTCGGCTTTATTTACTGCAGTGATTTTATCACTTGAAACATTTCTCTTATGAAAAACAGATTTTTGTCTTGATTTTTAACTTTTAGCACTGTTACCACTAAAAATGAATGGATCTGAAGGAAAAATACTTATAACTGAGAACCGGTAAATTATAATAGGCAAAAATTTATGAAAAACAAGATGGTACTAGTCAATCAGTATTCAATCACTAAAAAAATACACTAAAAACCATAAACCACAATATTCTTACTAGAGCTAAAAACTAATACCAATAAAAAATAATAATAAAATACATACAGTTACAATTATATACACTCACACTACTGGAAGATTTTGTGCAATAATAATGATATTATGTACTTTTACCGATAAAACCGAAAAATGAAAAGTCGGTTGGTTGTAGTGAATCCATATATAAATATGCCACTCAAGAAAACATTATCAATTACATGTTATACATTTTAAGCTTTGATACATGCAAAAAAGTACAGACACAGACAGAAAAAAATATTATGCATATTGTTACCACGATACAAACAACCAAGTACGCTGCCGCAGTAATATTAATTAAAAATTTTGTCATTGTTTCCTTTGCTCATCATTACTATCTCTTTATTCCAACTCAAAGTGCAATTTATGCCGTGGAAAACTTCTCGTTTTTTGCTTCTGCTGAATTTACCATCACTAGGTAAAATACTTTATGCATACGTCTAGTCATCAAAGTTCAATCTGTTTAGTATAATGATCTGTAGTAACAAATGACGAATCTCCTTCCAGTCCTGCCACTATATACTATTATGATGATGATGATGAATAGTACTGTGTAGTAAAGTACTAGTAATTTTAGAACAAAACTGTTGTTATTAATTTTTGCCAATTTTATAGACACTTTACATTGAAAAGACTAGTCAAAAGTATTGAGTGTTGGTTAATATGTGTTCTTTTATCTCATGCTAAAAATATTTTAGTCAATGTGTATATGGTAGTGGTAGATGATCATATAGCCCAAATAAAATCTCTCCTGTCTGACATTGTTATTAGTGGTAGTTTTTCAGTATTTTCCATTTCATTATAAATCCTTTCCCAAAAAAAGTCGAAAGTAAAATAATATATTATATTACTGTACTGCTGGTCAGCAGTATTCCACTTTTTTAGTGTGTAAATTCAATTTGTGTTTAAAAACATTTTACAGATAATAATTGTAAATATATTATACATACGTACATATTATGAATTGTAATATCGTTATTACTTCTAAATTGTTATATTATCATCAAATCATGCAAGATATACAATCTAGAAACGCAGAAATACATTCCATATTATTATCTCTATGCAAAAAAGTCAGTAATTTTTAGAAGAAAACGATACTTAATAATGCATATTATGAATAACCTTCCTGCGCAAAAAAAGATCGAGTTCAATCTAGTCAAAACAAAATGTACATATGTGCATTTCTATGATGATATATATAATATGTGTTTTAAAAATACAAATAAAACATACAACTTGCATTTCTTAAAGGAAAGCAAAATTAGATGCTTAAATAAAGAAACATACAAGATGTATAACCTATAAATCATTGTTATAAAAAGAGAAGGTTACTATAGGTTACATAAAATAAGCCACCGAAACTGCCATAACATGTTAAGCTCCCGAGAAAAAAAACAAATGTTTAATTAAAATTTAGTTATTAGGTCCACTAGGTGAAAATATATTAATTGATGATAGGTAAAAAGAAAATTCTAGTAGTAAAATCAAATTGATTTATGAGATGTATTTGTATGAGTGCATCATGTTAGCCGTGCGTGTACTAAAAAAAATAATAAATAAATGAAAACAAAGCCTTGATAATTTTTAGACAAACGCTAAATGCAGTAAATTTTGATTATTTAAATTTCGATGATAATAAAATAATTATACACGAAAGTAGGAAAACTCATTGATGATGATAACCTCGCGCAGGAAATTTTTTTCAGTTACTTGTTGTTGTTCTACTACTACATACAAGAGCTGTTGAAAAAGTGAAAATAAAGTATAATTAAATGTATGAGTGTGAAAATATGTGAACCTGCAAACTGATAATAATTATGCTGGTTCAATATTCTGCTTGTCCAATAATAGCTTTATATACAAAAAAAAATGTGTGTGAAATGTAAAGATTTGTGTTATGCTGAATACGGTTTAAATCTATGTAACACTAACATTCTTGATAAGCTGCGGTGGAAATTGTAAATTTAATAATAATAATAATAATAGATGTGGTGAAAGTAGCAAGACAAATACTATACCATAGATTTGCGACGCACTTATGTATTGTAGATGTAAGCAGTTTAAAACGTAGATAACGAGTGTAATAATGAGGGTATTATCGGATAGAATTAAGTTCTAATTAGTAGGTAATAACTCTCGTCAGCGTCGTATTACCAATAAAGTCGTGTTATCTGTTTGTGTTTTTGTTAAAACATGGAACGTCATTTTTTTTTCTTGTGGAAAAGGGGTAATAATCAGTAATCACCATTATTAATTTATGAAGAATCTCATAGTGATAAAATTACAAAGTGTGTAAAAAATTAATAACGATGATAGAGAAATTATTGTAACGATGATGCATACTTAACTTACTGTAAAAAAATTTATTACTAGACAATGAGAATGAATTGATTTTCGACAGGAAGTATAAATTATTCATGCCTATATGGAAACCAAAAAAACATACGTACTTGCAGTTAAATTAATGATTATTGTTTCTATGCATTGTATTTGGCAATGTTACACACATTCCATAAAGAGTCAGTTGCATGAAATAAATAATGGAAATGAATGTTTCAACATCAATGGATTCGAAATTGAAAATAAATAAAAAGTTGTTCAACTTTTAAAACACCAAGTTTTCGATTTCATAATGATTTCTTCCTTTCATAAATAGCTGATCATCATCTAACAACAGACCAGCCCATGATGATTACACAATGCAATCATTTGAGTTTGTTTAAATGACAAATACACAATAATCGGTACTCAAATGAAATTTGAAATTATGCATTGATAATAATGAACATTGCAAATTGCAATGATTGATAAATATTATGGGAATCGGGAATAACCATGACGTCAGTTCGAGGTATGTNGTTTAAATGACAAATACACAATAATCGGTACTCAAATGAAATTTGAAATTATGCATTGATAATAATGAACATTGCAAATTGCAATGATTGATAAATATTATGGGAATCGGGAATAACCATGACGTCAGTTCGAGGTATGTATTTATGAAAACTGAAATATTAGCACACACAAAACATGGCGCACACGCTTGATGATAATGGTTTACAGTTTGAAACTGAAACGCCAATGAAAGGCTACTGTACACGCTTATTCAGTCGCCAGCTTTCTTCACACTGCACAGCGTTGGGGTTGGGTGCAACACCGTTAGCATGAAATTCCCGGGATCCTAGAATTGCAAACGTAAGTTACTACGTAACGGAATTTTCTCGGCAGTGAGCCGCAGTGCTGGCAGTGTTCTGTGTTTTGTGCTTGTGTCGGTGTCATTTCAGGCTTTTTGTGTTAGTGTGAAGTAGTTTCTTGAAGTGTTGAACCTTCACCCGAAGTGAAGATAATTATCTGCATCATCACCTGCAATTAGCAACTATTGTCTAAGCATCATGATGTCTCGCAGTTTTCAGCGACCTGAGAATGCGCTTAAAAAGGCAACGGGTAATTAATATATTTTTAATTTACATTAGATTGGTACGGTTTTGGAATTTTCTGTAGTTGTATGTAGGGAAAATTTGTGGGGGGGGCATCATCGTGTGATGTGTCACGCACACGCTTGGTAGTGGCAAAGGGAGGCAGGTTGTAGATTTCGCTAATGAAGGAAAATTTAACATGTTAGTTAAATCATCCATATTCAGGTTTCAAGAATGAACAGCTATGACCGATTTTGGTTTTAAAAATGATATTGAAATTGTGAATAGTAATAATTTATAATTGCAAAGTATGTTATACTCTTTTGTTCATTAGAATTTATTGAGGTGGGGAAACCGTTGAGGGCTTTGGACACATTGTACGATGTCATCAAAGGGAAAAGGCATAGGTCGTTCAGTGAGAAGGTAAAAATGTTTTTTTTTTTGTCAAGCTTACGTACGCACATTTTGCGTTTTAAATTAGCCTTTAAGAAATTTTCTGTGTCGTTTGCGTAGGTTATTTGCCATCAGTTATTATCGTTATCAGTGATAATGCTTATAGAGGACAAGGGCTTGTGCATGAATATTTTTATAACAATACATTGCTTTTCGTACCACAGGTCAATGTCGGACTTTTAGAGAAAGTCATTCGGAGCTATATCCGGATGGCTGAGGATAAAACTGAAGCTGCCAAAGCTCTTATTGAGAAGAAGGCCACTTCTACTGAAGCTTCTACAGAGCCTATTTCGATTGTAGAAGTCGATGACTTGGACAACCTATCGATGGCTGACATGACCTTGTTGAAGTATTTATTTGAAC